>JBBPBX010047480.1:0-20133 GCA_038048925.1 Garcialebias charrua | reverse complement strand
CAATAAGCCTCCCTCTGGGTGTATACTCCCCATCTAAATACGCTCCTTTTACTGTCGGGGACTTGTTTTGTGTGTGGGGGTGGGAGGTTAAAAGATATTTTGAAAGAGATATGAGCCATCACTCTTAGTGCACCTCTTACATTAGCTGCTTGTGGAAAACAATTTGACCACAAAAACTCAGACTTTTTGATGCAATCATCATCTACAGCAAGATAAATGAAAAACAAACTTATTTTGTGCTAGCTGCATTTCTTTTATTATATATAAAGAAAAGGCACCAAAAGCAAACAATGGTACACAGGGTACGATTCAAAGCGAAGAATAATTGTCCTACTAATTTTTAGAGAAAAAGAGACCACAATATGAAATACTGTAATAAACTAAACTGCACAAGCACAAACTAAAATTGAACACCCTGGTGTTCTTTCAAGGAAGGCATCCAACTCACTGCCTTTAGACAGAGTTTTAGACTGAGATAATCTTCTATTGAGATATGATGGAGCTACTGCTAGAGCAGCACAGTGGTGCAGTTGGTAGAGCGGTTGCCTCTCAATGAGAAGGTCACTAGATCAAATCCCGGCCCCAATGGCCACTTGCTATTCACATGGGGGCTGAGTGATACTAGCAATAAAAGCATTGTAAGAGCGGGACAGTTGAACACTGCATGTACCAAATGTGATGTGAATGACAAAGAACCTTGATTTGACAAAAAGCTTTATAAGCTGTGAAGGCACAGGGACTTCCACTATAACCTCCGTGTAGTATGTTGCTGACAATATTTATGCATTTTCAAAGCTGGTATGAGCAGAAAATGTTTAGGGACATAGTGCCTAAAGCTAAAAGTGCTGTCAGCCTAAAATATACTTTTGCAACAGGTTTAATATCTTCCACCAAGGCACAACTCTTTTTGTTTTGCTATTATCTTGAAGCTAGTCGCAAACTGAAGGCTTCTGGCCTGGCGAGCGAGAGGATGACAGCAAAGTGAAATGTGCTCCCGACACTGAAGTTTAACATAGCCCAAAACAACTCTAATTTTCTCTGTCTAAACAATTAAGAACAGGGCTTGAAGATGCCAAGGGGAACATTTTTTAAAGAGATCTGTGCTGTCAAAACTGCTCAAAGGAGACAAAGTGGACCAGACCGCACCTGCCAGTAGCAACATGGAGGACAATGACGAGCTAACAGGTGATGACCAACAAACATGCATCATAAGTCTGGAACTTATACTAAAAGAATTGAGAAAGTTCAGGAAATATAATAATATGCAGCTGAAGGGAATCTGAGAAGATATCAATAAGACAAATAAACAAGTAGAGGTGGAAGAGAGGATCATGGACGCTGAAACTCAAATGCAAACTAACGAGGAAATAGTGGAAATGCTTAAACTGCACTGTTATGTCCTAGGACATATTATTATCATGCCCCAGTATGTTTTGTTTATGTTGGCTGTCAACCTGGCCGCGCTGTTATTACGGTAATTAGATCACTCTATTGGACGGTGCTTTTGAGCCCGCCTATAAATAGGCTGGTTGCAAAGATCTGTTGCAAGGTGCGTAGGTGTGGAGGTTTGTGCTTCTCCGCCCGTCCCTCGCCACTTGGGTGTCACTCCTGAGGGAGTTAGGTGCTATGAGCAGGTTTGTGCTCATTCTGGCTCTAGAGAACCTAGTAGCTGTTTTTTTGTTGGCCATGGAGGTTCTATTAGTTTTTACTGGTCTTTGGCTTTGGTTACTGTTTTTATATAGGCTTTTGATCTGGTGAGATTGGTAGTCCTGTTTTCGCCTACCGTAACCTTAGGTGGGTGTTTGATCTGTTAGTCCAACACCCATAGTGGCTTCAATGGCCCTACCCGGAGTTGGTCCCCTATTGTGTCATTTTATTATTTTTAGCTGGCTCACCAGGTCCAACTTTCAGTTACTTCTTTGTTTTGTTTGGGACACGGGGAACTTGAAGGTGAGCTCCTGTTGTTGTTGACTGCAGCCAGGCCAAGATTTGACTTGTTGCTGGATTCATTAGATAGAAAACTTTACTAGTTTAACCGTAATTTTATTAGTGGGGGCTGTTAGCTCCCGCTAGCTCCAGAACGAATTTAGCTTAACAAACCACGTAGCTGCATTTATTGTTCGCTTACCTGCTGCCTCTATCACCCTCCTGGGTCCTCTGGACTGTTTTGGATTTTCTCCTGTGCTCCTCTTCGAGGTAATGATCATTCAAATTACCTCTCTCTGCTTCTTGTATATCTTTCTTGGAGCCGTGGGCCTGCTGTTAGCGGCTAGCTCCATGCTAGCTTCCTCCGGATCGACAACAATGTTGACCTACTCCGCTTCGCAGCTGTTTGAATTTAACAACTGCTCCATTCCTCCTTCTATTTCGACCATTAAACAACTGGGACTTCTGCGTAGACCTCGTTACATCCATAGAAGCTCTCGAAAGAAATTAGTTCACTTTAGGCAAACTGGCTCTGACTCGATTGCTACTGTCTGGTCTGAGAGACGTGTCGCACCTCGACGACGTCATCAGAACGCTGCGTCTGTGGTCCTTTGTAGTCCACAGCACACGAAGTGGCAAGGAAAACGTGGAGTGGACTTCAGTCTGCTTAAACCTCTTCAAAAACAATCTGCTCCAACTAGTATTAAAATAGAACTTTTTAATGTTCAATCACTTTCAAACAAATCATGTCTAATTCATGATCACATTTTGGAGAAGAATTTGGACCTCATGTGCCTCACAGAAACTTGGCATAGACCGGATGTGTACAGTTCTTTAAATGAAGCTTGTCCATCTGGATACAGCTATCTGCAGAGAGCCCGCAGCACTGGCCGCGGTGGTGGTCTGGCTGTAATCTACCGCAGTAGTTTAGGGCTGTCGCATCTGGTTTCTCAGGATTTTTCTTCTTTTGAATGTCTGGCTTTCAGCTTCAAAGCCCCACTCCTGATGAATGTTATATTAATTTATAGACCTCCCAAACCGCATGTTTCATTTAACTCAGAGATACATGACCTCTTCACTTATTTCTGCACCTCCCCTGTGAAGACTATTTTTCTTGGCGACTTGAATATCCACGTGGACAATTCCTCTTCACCTCTGGCAACAGATTTTAAGTCTCTTTTGGATTCTCTTAATCTCACTCAACATGTTGACGCCCCTACGCACAGCAGGGGGCACACTCTGGATTTGGTGATTACTGACACTGTACTCATCAATAATTTATCTGTATATGACCTGGGTGTCTCAGACCACAGGGTCATCTCCCTGGAAGTGCCTTCATCTTCGCCTGCTTCAAACCCAAAACGACCCATCCAGTTCCGTGACCTTAAAAACATTTCCCTTGATGTTCTGTCTGCTGATCTTCACACCATGACCGCTGTCAATCATTCATCTGCAGATGACTCTGTGGATTACTACAACCAATCTCTTCGGGAGCTCCTGGACCTACATGCTCCCTTGAAAACAAGACTGGTGTCTTTCTCCCGTTCAGCCCCTTGGTACACTGATGAGCTGCGCAAGATGAAGGCAACTGGCCGTGCTATCGAGAGACGTCTAAAATCATCTGGTCTCTCGGTACATAAGCAGGCGTACAAAGAACATCAGAAAGCGTACGCCTATTCTCTTAAAGAAGCACGCTCCAAATATTATTCTAACATCATCAACACCTGCCCTGGAAACTCTAAACAGCTCTTCTCCACAATAACTCGTCTGCTTAATCCCATTAAACAAACTCTTGAGGACTCTGCTCAAAAATGCGAGCTGTTTCTTTCATCTTTTAAAACCAAAATTGACACTATCAGATCTCAGCTCCACAACCTCCCTGTTCTCAGTGTGCCATCTACCCGTCTGCATTCTGGGACCCTTAACAGCTTTGACGAAGTTGTTCAGAGTGAGGTGGAGGCCATCATCAAGAAAATGAAGCCTTCATCCTGCGCCCTGGATCCTTTCCCCTCGTCTCTCATAAAATCCAATCATTCTGCAATAGGCCCACTTATCACACAAATAATAAATCAGTCTCTTCAATCTGGTCATGTTCCACTGCCTCTAAAAACTGCCATCATTAGGCCTCTTCTGAAAAAATCTAATTTGGATCCCGACATTTTTTCTAATTACCGCCCAATTTCACACCTCCCTTTTCTGTCTAAAGTGCTGGAAAAAGCAGTTGCTGCTCAGCTGCAGGATCACTTACAACAACACTCTCTGTATGAGAAGTTCCAGTCTGGATTCAGGGCAGCTCACAGTACTGAGACTGCACTGCTGAGAGTTACTAATGATGTCCTCTTGGCTGCTGACACTGGCTCTCCCTCCATCCTTGTCCTCCTTGACCTCACTGCAGCCTTCGACACTGTGGACCATAGTATCCTCCTCCACCGTCTTCATGTGGAGGTCGGTCTCTGTGACACCGTCCTGGACTGGTTTAAATCTTTCCTCTCCAATAGGCTGGAATGTGTTAGTCTTGGCAACGCCACGTCCCAGACAGTCTCTGTCTCCTGTGGTGTCCCTCAGGGGTCGGTTCTGGGGCCCCTGTTGTTTTCCCTTTACATGCTGCCTTTAGGTCAAATTATTAATCAGTTCAACATTTCTTTTCACTGTTATGCCGACGATACACAGCTTTACATCAGGACTGGAGCATCCTCATCTTCCACCTTGTCATCTCCATCTTCACTCACTGCCCTCTCTGCCTGCCTGGAGGCAATTAGGGCATGGATGAATCAGAACTTTCTTCAATTAAACTGCTCCAAGACCGAGGCCATACTGATTGGCACCCCTCACCAGGTACAGACATCTACTATAACAACACTTTCCTTTTCTGGACAAGACATCCCCCTCTCCACCTCTGTTACAAATCTTGGAATAAAAATGGACTCCAATCTTACATTTGAAAATCACATTAAGCTTCTGTTTAAAACTTGCTTCTTCCATCTTCGAAACATCTCTAGACTTCGCCCATCCCTAACTTTTTCCGATGCTGAGAAGCTCGTCCATGCTTTTGTCTCCTCCAGGCTCGACTACTGCAACTCCCTGTTTATTGGAATCCCTGGCAAAAACCTTCAGAAACTTCAATATATTCAAAACAGTGCTGCAAGGATCTTGTTGCGAGTTCGTAAATTTGAACATATTACGCCCATTCTTCATAACCTTCATTGGCTTCCTGTCGCCTACAGAATTCAGTACAAAACTGCTCTCATTACACATCAATGCTTACATGGAGCTTCACCAGATTATCTGAAGGATATTCTTATTCCACACTCATCCACCCGGTCGCTGCGGTCACAGAACAGTAATCTCCTTCACATTCCGAGAACCAAATTAAGGACCATGGGAGACCGGGCTTTCAGTGTGGCTGCCCCCCGCCTGTGGAACTCTCTTCCTGACTGTCTGAGGGTCCCACAGTCTGTGGTTGACTTTAAGAGCGGCTTGAAGACCTTTCTTTTCAACCGAGCATACTCTACCTCCTCATGATTCTACTTTTGATCTTAGTTGATACTGTTATTGATTTTACTTGTTTTATTACTTGTTTTATTGACATTTAATTTCTGTTGCACCGTGTAGCACTTTGAGATTTTCATTAATGAAAAGTGCGTTATAAATTGAATTCATTATTATTATTATTATTATTCATCTTTTTACTCCACAGAGGGGAGCTGGCTGCGTGAAACACGCCCACAGCCATAAAAAGTAACAGAAAATAAACTTTTTAAACCTTCTTGTTGTCTTGTGTCCTTTTAAATGTGTTTTGTTCATGGCGGACGTAACATGCACACTGAAATAAACGCTAAACTAATGGACTTGGAGGAACGATCCAGAAGAGAAAATATTAGAATATATGTCATTAAAGAAGGAGCGGAAGGCAAGACTCCATCAATGGTGACTTTTGTGTAAAGTTGAGGGAAAAACTGGAACTTTCAGTTTCAATGGAGCTACGGGTAGAGAGAGCGTACCACAGCGGGGTGTCAAATAACCAATAACTGCAACACCAAGATCTATTATTATTAAAAGGTCCAGCTACAGAATGAAAGAAGAACTTTTAAAACTAGGCTGGCAGAAACGAGGGTTTGAATATCTGGGAAATAAGTTTAACTTGGATCATGTTTATGCACCTGATGTTCTGAAGCAGAGCAAGAAATATGCAGAGGTGAGGCCCCCTTCAAAGACCCCCTTTCAGTAGGGAGCACCTAGGGTCACACTGGAGACCCCACAGCTGGAAGTCAAATTGTTTTTATTTTTATGTTCAAGGACAGTTTAGAGTTTATGTTGTAGCTGTAGGTCCATGCAGAGCCCTATAGATAATAATAATAATGAATTCAATTTATAACGCGCTTTTCATTAGTGAAAATCTCAAAGCGCTACATACATTGAATGCTACACACATTCATACACCAGTAGCGGCAGACTACCATGCAAGGTGCTTTCCAGACTTACCGGGAGCAACTCGGGGTTAAGTGTCTTGCCCAAGGACACAAAGACACATGGTGTGGGGAACCGGGATTCGAACCGCCAACCTTCCGATCGGGGGACGACTGCCATTACCACTATGCCACTGCCGCCCCGATATAGAGAGAGAGTTGCGACACTCCCATTGACTCCCATAGAAAGAATGGAATGCGGAAGTCACGTGGGTCACAGAGCTGCTAATAGTGACAAACAGACCCTGTTCTACCATTGAACGTAGTACATTCTCCGTGTTTTCTCCGGTAAGTTGATGAAAATACAGCATTTTTTTGCCACTTTGAGGCGTTAGCTGACTGTTCTGACCAAAATGTATCAACATTAATATGTCATGTCACCAGTTTTTTGTTAATTTAACATGTTTTTCAAACTTGGCTCTCGACGGAGGCAGTCGCTAGTCCTTTCCTCTCCCGTCCCCCTGATGCTGCCTGCAGCTCCTCAGCAAAGCACCTCGAACACAAATTAAGATGGATTGGAGGTTTAGGCATGCGATTCTACGAACAAGATTTCTACAGACGGAAGGCACAAGGAGAGCCAGTCCACCCTCACAGAGTGACGAAGAGGATACGCCATGGATTCCTGTGGGTGTGGATGGTGTGCGTCTCGCTCTCTGTGCTGTGCTCTGTGGAGGTGAAGAATCTGGATTATATTGGATTACGATGGCAGCGCTTTGCTTTTTGGCGTTTGTGGAGCACTGGTCTATCGCAAAAGAGGGAGACTTCAGCAGGACTTAATGCCTGGAGCACCCGACGTCTGGTCTGCGCGATGACCTCGAGAAATCAGCTGTTTGCGAGCTTATCCAGAGGGTGAACAGATCACCCTCGGATTGGGACTCTGGACGCTGTGGTCAACATCTGAGGTCAGAGCTTGGATCAGTGGAAAAAGTCCCGAATTGGATCACTTGGAACAGAGTCGCCCTTACAGACTGAAGGCTGCAGAAATTACAATGTGAGCCTGAAGTGAAAATATTTGTCAATTCTTATCTGACTCCCTTGGAAACAGCCTTGAAAAAGGCTGGATATCTAATTTCTCCTGAGATGTGCTCTACTGTGGACAAAACAGCTGCTCTTGTCTTGTCTGCTACCCCCCCGGAGAACTTTTCTATGAGCGTTATCGGAGGCCGGCTGGTCAGACTGTCGCTATCTGGAATGTCTCATGGACAGAAACCTCCCTGCCTCAGTCTCAACATGCAACATGTAACTGTCTTAAATGTGCTTATTGGTATAGTTTTTACTGTGTCATGCGGTGTCTTGGCAGACAAAATGTGATACATTTTTTTTAATACCAACGCTGTGACCCTCATGGTACTTTCCTTTTTTCACACCTTTGACCTTCATCCCGACACGGATGAGAGAGGCCGCGCTGAAGAACATGTCATGTGTTCTGAATAAGCAGCAGCTTTACACACTCACCCAATCTTCAGGATGACTGTGCATACATAATCACGCTGTATTGGTGAAAACTGGTGCAATGTTAATAAAAGCTCTTGAATCTTGAATCTTAAATTGCTAGTTGTGTGTTAACTACAGCTAGCTCTGCCATCATGACTGGTTTAACTGAGTCTATTTATGTCTAATTCATCGTTTTAAAATATCCATTACAGATTAAATTTTCAAAGTTTACCTATATATTTTATTTTTTATGATAATTCCAATCACTGAACTCTCAACTAGAAAATACTTAGCCTTTTTTCCTGAGTGATTGATGTGGTTTAATCTAGTTCAAATTATAGATCATTTGTCAAAGACTGCAGCATAAATTGTGACATTATCATTAAAAGAAAAATAGTGATTGTGGAGATGAGGAAATAGTTTTATGTTTTCCAGGTAAATCACAGGAAAATGACTTCAGTGAACTGCATTCAAACAAAGTATCATAAAGGTACAAGTTCTCGTTTTATGTTTCCCCAAAACAATAATTGTTGAATCAAAAAGTTTGAATAAAATTATTTTAACACCATCACCTTCACAAATTGGTATTTACTGCAGGACGGTTAATTTGAATTTGTATTATATTATTAGTATGGTAATCATGGGTCAAGTTCAGATGAAACTCTCTTTCAAGACAGAACAAGACATAATAATTATTGCCAAGAACATATCAGCATCAATAAGTTGTAGAACAATAAAATATATATATTTTAGACTGATATTAATATCAATAATATATATTGTCTAATATATATTAAACTATCACATTCATGTGCATCTTGTTTTCAGATTGACTGAGCGGTGAGCTAAGAAATGACACCAGGTTGGTGGAACTGGTCAGTCCTCATTGATAGAGTGATGGAGCTGGTAAGTAAATGGTGAAGTGCTGGAGCTGACCGGTTGATGGGGAGGCTATCAAAATAAAAATCAAATTAAAGTGATTAGAAATTAGTTTTTCAAATACCCAATACAAGCCTTGCAACAATTTTTTCTGAAATTTACTGAGGATGCCAAGACTTACTGTATAACTATAACTTATGCATAATCAGTGAAATTAAATAAATGTAAGGGACATAAAAATCCCTCCAAGCATACCATCCATATGTACATGTGTTGAAGCTGCACTGGGTGGTGTGGCGTTTTCAAATGATAGCCCAAGCTCCTCCATGGCAACAATCAAGGTGTTTGGTGGGGGCTTGCTTGTTGTGGCACAAGATGCTGTTTGTTTTTTCTTCATGCTTTTTGTCTGGCTTTTACTTCCAAGATGCCCAGCATTGCACAAAATTCTTTTTCTTTCATTTAAGATGTGTTTTGCTGCTATTCTGAGTCTCAGCCTGATGAACCTGCTGGTTATTTTTCTTTGTACATCATGACATGAAGGAAGAATGCTTTCTAATACACTTGCTTCTCTCCATAGAGTATCCATGGTGTTGGGGAGCTCCATGAAGGATTGACTGGTCCTTGTTCTGAAAAGCCTTTCAACTTTCTGGACCAGACTGAAGGCTTCATGTGATGGCCGACACAGGACTCCTGGTTTGAATTCCTTCAGTGTCAGTAAGGTACCATGCTCTCCTTCCAGAGTCTCATCATTTTGCTTAATTGAACTTGAGCATCCATCACAGATGTTTGAATGTTTGATGACTTTATTTACTATGTATCCTGTAAGATGGTACAGAATACAGGTTTCACTGTTGGTGAAATCAGAAGGACCTGTGTTTCCAATCAGCTGCTCCACACTTAGACCAGGACTGTGAAATGTCTCCTTAATGTCCAGGAACTCTGCCAGAAGACTGCCATCGTCCTCCTGATAGCTTCCAGATTTGACTGTTGTAAGGAACTGCCCAACTGTGATGGATTTCAGTGCCTGATGAAACTCCACTGGTGTTGGGACAGGATGTCTTTGTCTTGTGCAGCTGAACAAGTTTTCCAGACAGTCCTGAGTAAACCTGCTTGTCAACACAAACGCGTGTCCATGATCAAGCACGCCTTTTTGTAGACATAAAATTGTAGATGTTGCCATCACAATTCCTGTTTGAACTGGTTTCCAGCTTCCTGCTTGACCTATTTTGAGTCCACAGAAGAGTGCTACCATGCCTTGGAGGAATGTAATGGCTTTGTTGTACTCTTCCATCTTGTGCCTGCTGAGTCCCAACACGGAGGTGGTGAGAGGACATCAGATCAAACCAGTGGTTAGCATGAAGATTATTGTTCAATAAAAATATGTGTATTATTTAACACCTTTCGTACCAAAGTTTACTTTATTCATTCAACTATTCATTCAACCTTTTATTTAGGCAGGTTAATCCCATTGAGCTTTGAGGACTCAATGACAAGAGAGAGAGCTGGTTACAACCAAAGGATGATGACAACAGTGACAACAATAGACAGTTCTAAAAGAGGCATACAGATTTTTATTTTTATTTTAATCAAATTAAATAAGATTGCAAAAACAGCTAGATTATAAGGTGAATGTAGAAAACTAAAACCAGGAACTTTAGAAACAGACAAACACAGACAGGAAGTAGAAACAGACAAACACAGACAGGAAGTAGAAACAGACAAACACAGACAGGAAGTAGAAACAGACAAACACAGACAGGAAGTAGAAACAGACAAACAGACAGGAAGTAGAAACAGACAAACACAGAGACAGGAAGTAGAAACAGACAAACACAGACAGGAAGTAGAAACAGACAAACACAGACAGGAAGTAGAAACAGACAAACAGACAGGAAGTAGAAACAGACAAACACAGACAGGAAGTAGAAACAGACAAACACAGACAGGAAGTAGAAACAGACAAACACAGACAGGAAGTAGAAACAGACAAACACAGACAGGAAGTAGAAACAGACAAACACAGACAGGAAGTAGAAACAGACAAACACAGACAGGAAGTAGAAACAGACAAACACAGACAGGAAGTAGAAACAGACAAACACAGACAGGAAGTAGAAACAGACAAACAGACAGGAAGTAGAAACAGACAAACACAGACAGGAAGTAGAAACAGACAAACACAGACAGGAAGTAGAAACAGACAAACACAGACAGGAAGTAGAAACAGACAAACACAGACAGGAAGTAGAAACAGACAAACAGACAGGAAGTAGAAACAGACAAACACAGACAGGAAGTAGAAACAGACAAACACAGACAGGAAGTAGAAACAGACAAACAGACAGGAAGTAGAAACAGACAAACACAGACAGGAAGTAGAAACAGACAAACACAGACAGGAAGTAGAAACAGACAAACACAGACAGGAAGTAGAAACAGACAAACACAGACAGGAAGTAGAAACAGACAAACAGACAGGAAGTAGAAACAGACAAACACAGACAGGAAGTAGAAACAGACAAACACAGACAGGAAGTAGAAACAGACAAACACAGACAGGAAGTAGAAACAGACAAACACAGACAGGAAGTAGAAACAGACAAACACAGACAGGAAGTAGAAACAGACAAACACAGACAGGAAGTAGAAACAGACAAACACAGACAGGAAGTAGAAACAGACAAACAGACAGGAAGTAGAAACAGACAAACACAGACAGGAAGGTCCAGGTTCTAGTGGAGGAAATACAAAAAACACATGATAAGGACAGAAATAACTAACAGATAGTCGAGCAAATAAAGAGTGAAGAGACGTGATCAGTTTGTCTTGCAGCAGTTTAAGCTCAGCAGGACAGCTCAGGAAACCCAAACTGACCCTAACTATTATCTGAAAGTAAAGTGTTAATCCCAGTCTTCAAACTGGACAACAACCGTGTTTCCATCTATTTTCAATTCGAATTTTGAGCGAATTTTTGAAATTTCGTAAAAATGTAAATAAAAATTAATGCGAATCAGAAGTGTTTCCATCAACTGACTTGAAGCGAATCCACCAGGCCACGCAAAGCGGCATTACGTCAGCGTTACGCATGTCTACAGTAAACAGGAAGTAGCGGTTGAAAACAGGACCCGAACCACACATCTCGTCAAAATGGAGAGAATATTTCAGGAATGTGTTGCTATCGGGCAAGTTGTATTTATTCTGTCATGCCAACTAGTTTTAGCGATGTTACATGTTGTCCGGAGACGAAGTCACGTGACGTGAATGTTCGCTACGGCAGAACTGAGTCGGCAAATCTGTTTCCATCTCTCGTTTTGCGCATCGGCTCTGATTCGAAAAACCCAAAAACCACCTCAAGCGAGCGTATCAACTTTTTTGCGAATTAGAGGAAGTTAATTCGAATTGTGCCATTTCCATTCAGCTTTTCTGATGCGATACTTCAAAATGCGCATCAAGAAACCTTGATGGAAACACGGCTACAGTGTCAGACTCATGGACACAAACTGGAAGTTGGTTCCACAAGAGAGGAGCCTGACAACTGAAAGATCTTCCTCCATTCTGCTGCTGGAAACTCTAGGAACCACAAGTAAACCTGCAGTCTGAGAGAGAAGTGCTCTGTTAGGAACATATGGAACAATAAGATCTGTCATATAAGATGGAGCTAGGTTGTTGAGGACTTTGTAGGTCAGAAGTAAAATTTCTAATTCAATTCTGGATTTGACAGGGAGCCAGTGGAGAGAAGCTAAAACTGGAGAGATATGATCTCTCCCAGTAACTCCAGTTAAGACTCTGGCAGCAGCATTTTGGATCAACTGAAGACTTTTTAAAGAACTATTTGGACACCCAGATAACAAACCATTGCAATAGTCCAGTCTAGATGTGACAAATGCAGTTTTTCTGCATCATTTTTACATGTTTCTAAGTTTAGTGATATTACGCAGGTGAAGGGAAACTCTTTACACAACTATTCTGCTCATTTTAGCATTTACCAAGACGTGTGCTACTGTTCACTCTGCATTTTCCAGAAAAAAATCAATTTCTCTTGTTTGTTGTCTGACCAGTGTTACAGAAGAAGAGGTGCAGAGACACGATCTGTGTTTGTGTGGCTGTGTGATCTGACACTGTGGAAATGACACGGCAGACTCTCTTAATGTGTCCGACTGTCACGGGACAGTGGCTCAGCGGAGCGACACTGTGGAAATGACACGGCAGACTCTCTTAATGTGTCCGACTGTCACGGGACAGTGGCTCAGCGGAGCGACAGTCTAAAGTGCGGAGGCTTCACTCTGACAGTGTCGTGTTGGTGAAACCCGTGCACCATGGTTTCTACAGGGAGAGCTGAATGTTTAGTTAACACAGACTCACTGAATAGTATCTGTTTTCTTTATTGCATTGTATTTTTAATAAATAATCGATAAAACAACTAAACTTAATTGTTTTTATTGATATTTTTGGAGCTCAGTCTTCTCTCTGTTCAACTGAAGTCAAACATTTTGGAAAGAAACCTCTTGTCGTAGTTTTACACACGGACAAAGTAACGCAGCAGCTTTTTGTGGATCTGAGCTCAGTGGACCCCTCGTAACAATTTTATGATTTTGTCTTTGAGCTCCTTTTTAATAAAAAATGTGGAGGGAAGTGATTGTTCTTTATGACGTGGGATTTTTTGAACAAGCTCATCAGAAGCTCCATTAAACAATTAACATAAAACTGTGTCTCCATTAGAGAGCGAGCAGCCCAGACTCTCCGGGCTTCCTGTGCCGGGGCGGCCTATATTTAACACATCTGTTGTCTCCCATGTCTGGTCAACCCACAGAATGGTCCATCCACAGAGCTCTTTTCTTCAAGGACCTATGGGCTCCAGATAGATGGCCCAAACTGGAAAGCAGCATAATGGAAAGAATGGGGAGCCCCAACCTCCTCCATAAAGCGATTTCTCTCTTGACCAGTCTGACGATGAGTTCAATGATTTTAACAGAAAGGCCATGTCTAGATTTACAACACAATTCAGAAAAAGTTGTAATGCTGTGTAAACTGTGAATAAAAATAAAATGCAATGGTTTTCAGATTTCATAATTAGAACATGGTAAACACGTTGAAACTGAGATACTGAACTATCATGCAAAGAAGAAGCCGTTTGTGAACACCATCCAGAATGTGTCTGTCTTTCCTGGACCAAAGTGGATTTAAAATGAACTGAGGCAAAGTGAAAAACTGTTCTGTGGTCAGATTAGTTCATTTTTGAATTTCTTTTTGGAAACCACACATGCCCTGTTCTACATACTAAAAAGTAGAAGGACCATTTAGCTTGTTACCAGTGCAAAGTTTAAAATAATCCCTCTCTGATGGTATGGGGGTACATTAATGCCTTTGTCATGTGTTTTTTTTTTTTTTTCATTCAACCTATATTTAGTCAGGTTAATCCCATTGAGCCTCAAGGAGTCATTTACAAGAGAGACCTGGTTTCAACAAAGAATGATGACAACAGTGGACAATCATAAGAGATGCTTACAGATTTTAAAAAAATTAAAATTAAAATAAGATGGAAAAAAGTAGCAAAAAAACAAACAGATTATAAGGCAAATGTAGAAAACTAAAAACAGGAACATGTCTGCATTGGTTCTTGCCAGGAGTCCAACAGATTCTTAAAACAATTTAGAAAAGTCAAGGTCGAGAGATTCAGAACTTTTTTCAGTTTACACATCTGGAAAGGCACCGTCCATCAATGAAGAACAATGTTTGCAGGTTTTAGAACATGAGCTCCATCCAGTGATCAAATCAATCAAAACAGACCCAGAACTGCTGAGCAGCAAACATCCTGCATCAAACGAAAATGGGATGAAATACTCTGGTGTCCTCGGTTCATTTAAATGTTGTCGTTAAAATGAAGAGGGAATGAATCACAGAGATAAACATGGCTTCATCCCATCTTTTTGAAAAGGGTTGCTTCCATGATTAAACAAAATTACCTTATTTTTCTCTCAAAAATGGTGTCAATATTTTAATTGGTCTGTAATATTGAATTACATTATTTGAATCTGATTCAAATGAAGATTATATGGCAGCAATAAATTTCATTCAACCTTTATTTCTACAGGTTAATCTCATTGAGCCTCGAGGCTCATTTACAACAGAGACCTGTCTACAAACTAAAGAATGATGACAACTGCAACAGTAGATTTTCCTTTGACAATCAACAACAGACAAACATAAGAGAAAAATGCAGATTTTTTTTAACAAGTTAAAACAAAGATGTCAAAATAGCAAAACAGACAGATTATAAGGCAGATGTAGAAAATCAAAAACAGGAACATGTCTGCATTGGTTTTTGCCAGGATTCCAACAGATTCTTAAAACCATTTAGAGAGGTCAAGGTCGAGAGCTTCAGATCTTTTTGTAAGATATTCCATGAAGCAGGAGCAGAGTAGGAGAAGGCCCTTTTTCCAAGTTCAGTCCTCACTGAGGAACACTGCAGGTAATCATGTCCTGAGAGCGCACGCTGTAGCTGCACTCACACAGAGACATGTAGGAGGAGATGTATGAGGGCAGCAGACCAAGAAGTGATTTAAAGATGAAAATGTACCAGTGGAAGAGTCTGTGTGAAGTTAATGATGTCCAGTTAACCAGTGAATACTGGGTGCAGTGGTGGGTATGATGATAATAAATAATAATAAATGGATAATAAATGTACCCAGTTATATATTGTGCCAGAAGAAATTATGTGGCTTTAAGTTAAAAAAATGGTCTGGGGTTTAAAAGTTTCTTTTTTAAAACATCAGACTATTAATGTACAATCTGTTTTTGTCTATTCAAATCCAGATTCTGTCTATACCTCATAAATCTAAGTATAATATTTACTTTTTTGGGCTAGTTCATGTCTTCTCCATATGTTCATGTGTGTTCATCTGCTTGTTTGTCACTGGGCCTGTCTTTTTTCTGTCTCAGTCAGTTTGTGTTTCAATCTGATGAACTTTGTAATGCTTTGTCTGTTTCCAGAATAGAGCAGTGCTGGTACAAAGATTAAATCCAGAATAGAGCAGTGCTGGTACAAAGATTAAATTCAGAATAGAGCAGTGCTGGTACAAAGATTAAATCCAGAATAGAGCAGTGCTGGTACAAAGATTAAACGCAGCGGTTTATTAATAGGATCCAGGGATGTTCAGGGTCACAGGATGTTTACCTCAGAGCTTCAGCATCAGTGATCAGGACAGCACAGAAATGGAAAGACAATAGACAAAACAATGTCCTATTTAAAGATGAGTCACTACTATTTAAAGCAGTGATGATCTAAATGATGAGTGAAGTTGACGACAACATTTCAGTTCTTATGTAGGCTACAAGATTTTTTTCACTTTAACGGTAAATAACAATGACACCAGTTAAGAAAAGTTCATGTATCAGGTGACACAGTGTTTACTGTCTTAGCAGATTGCCGTGATCTTACCATACCATACCATACCATTTTATTTATGAAGCACTTTAAACAGGAACAAGTCCACACCAAAGTGCTGAACAAACAAACACGCAACAGGCAACACAGACAATGAAGTACAACACGAAAAACATAAAAACATTGCAGATCATAAATCAAACGATCCAATACAAATCAGCTGGCATTGAAAGCGATGGAGTAGTAGTGAGTTTTTAACCGGGATTTGAAAACCGAGAGGGAGGGGGCCTGTTTGATGAGCAGCGGTAACTCGTTCCAGAGTCTTGGGCCTGCTACAGAGAACGCCCTGTCACCCCTGCGCTTAAGGCGAGTTTCTGGAACTATTAAGAGTACCTGATCCTCTGACCTCAAAGCACGTGGAGGGACATATGGGTGTATCAGATCCGAGAGATAGAATTTGTATTTTTTTTGTATTTCTTGGTGAAGATAATTATTAATTATCACAATGAGATCATTTCCAAAAGGCGCAGCCGATCTGGTGCGTGAGTGAAAAGATAAATTTAATGTGTAAGAGACCATTTCTCTGCAGCTGATAACATCTGGTTGTAGAAGCACATGCTGTTGTTTTTAATGTTGCATCAGTAATTTTCTGGTGGCATGCAGTCTGGTCAACTCCTGACTGTTGTTCTTGTTAGTCCTTCATCAATGTTCCTCTGCTTGTGAGACCCTCTTTTAAATCAGAATAGACACTTGTGGCCCGACACAATGGGCAGCTTTGTTCGCCTGTGAACGGACTGCATGTGCATGTGCATGTGCATGTGCAGAGGCGAACCTCCGGGACAGCTTCTACATTCAGCCTTTGATTAAGGAGCACCGTTCTGCATGGATGGCTTCCTCCAAGGTGCCTGGAGGTTGTGGGAAAGGGCCCGAACGTAAGTGTGGCCTCAATCTGGGGCCGATCCCCGCTCAGAGAATGGACTTCAATGAGTCCGGGTCCAGCTTTGTCCAGAAGAGGTGCAAGGTGGGGGTGGGGGGCTCATTGTGGAAAGTCTTAGCAGGACTGGCAGAAACATGTCGAGACAAATACTCCTCATGCCCCACCCCCGTACACTGATCAGTATCAACCTGTCAATTATCATTAATGTCAACCTGCTCAATGGATTTTTGTCTTTTATTGTTTACATTTATCTTGAAATTAAAATTTCTTGATCACATCTTTTTTTCCTACAATTTCCCTGTTGGGATTAATAAACCATACCATACCACTTTATTTATAGAGCACTTTAAACAGCGACAAGGCCAACTAAAGTGTTGTACAAACAAACAAACAAACAAACAACAGGCAACACACACGAAGTAAAAAAAATAGATATAAGAACATCGCAGATCATAAATATAACAACAAAACACAGATCAGCTGGTGATGAAAGCAACAGAATAGTAATGAGTCTTTAAACGGGATTTGAACACCGAGAGGGAGGGGCCAGAGGTAACTCATTCCAGAGTCTTGGTCCTGCTTCAGAGAAGGTCCTGTCACCTCTGTGTTTAAGACAAGTTCCTGGAACTGTGAGAAGTAACTGGTCCACTGACCTCAGAGAACGTGGTGGGACATATGGGTGTATTAAATCAGAGAGATGGGGGAGGGCGAGACTGTTCAGTGATTTGTAGACATACAGGAGAATTTTGAACTGGATTTGAAGATGAACCAGTGCAGGGAGGCCAAGACTGGTGTAATGTGCTCTCTTTTGCCTGTACTGGTTAAAAATTGGGCTGCTGCGTTCTGGACCAGTTGTAATCGTGCAATGGTGTCTGACTGATACCAAACAGAAGTGAATTGCAGTAATCAAGTCTAGATGTAATAAATGCATGTATTACTGTCTCCAGGTTATCACTCCCAGATTTGTGACTTTTTGTTTTTCAGACAGGATAGAGCAGAAAGGTCGATGCAGTGGTTCATGATTGTGTCGTTAGGAGGGAACAACATGGTTTCAGACTTATTTTCATTAAAACTTAAGAAATTTAAATCCATCCAGTCCCTGATGTCAGCCAGGCAGTCGAGCAGAGGTTGAATAGAGCGTGTACCATTGTGTCTTACGCCAAAAATACACTACATGCGTTCCGGCTCCGCCCCGCTCCGGTCCGACCTCCGCAGCAAATACGCACCCATTATAATCAATGACAGAATTTACACTGGCTCCGCACGGCGGCGGCGAGCAGCGGAGAGCGGACGGCAGTCCGTCAAAATTAGAAATTTTTCTATTTCTGCCGGACGCCGGAGCTGTGCCGGAGTCAACTTTTGAAGATTACGTCGCACCAACAGGAAAAGGAACGAGCACAACTTCCGTATTTACAAAATAAAATCACCACGGGCGGACTAATCCTAGCTCTATACGGATTTATTTGTACAAAAATGCTGTCAAACTATCATTTATGACTACGCCTACAAACGCAATACAAGAAATAAAAAGAAATACAAGAAATAAATAAAGTATTTTATTCTGAAATGTAATACATCACTTCCTGTTGCTCAAACCATGTCCTGTCGCTCATTTACGAGAGAAGATCAAGGCAGCAGTCTCTACAGTTGTTCTCCTTCTTCCACCGAGTGAATTGTTTTGTTCTGACTTACTTATTTATCACTTGATTTATCGCGCGATCTCGCAATTCTCGCGCATGCGTCTCGGAGCAGCGCATCCACTCGGACCTGAGCGGAGCGCAGGTAGTGGAAATTGGACTCGCACAGCTGCGACCTGCGGAGCGGGGCGGAGCGGAGCCGCGTGTAGTGTATTTTTGGCGTTAGGGGGAAGTAAATTTGACAGTCATGAGTTGGAGAAAGAAATCATGGCAGACGAAGCAGACAACTTGTCACCAAGTAGTTACTCTGATATCATTAATTATTTAATTACTACGAGGAGCGCACACCGGCTTCACAGCGCAGAGCTTCACAGCTTTAAATCCAAAAAAGATGTGTAAACTGTCTCAATCATATCTAACCAGCTAAATAAAGGTTTAACTAAAATAACACACAGCCAACACAAACAGTCCAGGCTGAACACGGACCAGAACCAGCACTTTGAGTGTTACCGTGTTGGAAGTTAGCATGTCGCGTTAGCATCTGGAGCGGAGGGTCCGTCGCACGGAGGCTCGCGGCGAGCTCAGGTAGGTCGGACGGCGTGGATCCGTCGCGGCCGCGGGGGCACGTCCCATGGGACCGACGCGTCGCCCGCACGACTTGGCTCCCGTCCTCCTTCCCCCACTGGGGCAGGGGGACCACCGTGGTCCAGGCATGAAGAGGCCTTTGTCGCGTTAGCGACATGCTAAGCTGCACACAGCAAGACGGTGCAGCTAAATAATGGAAGGAAAAAAAACCTGCTCTAACACACGGACAGTTGTACTCTAACATTGTTCTGACATTGTTTCACAAAATGATTTATGTAGAATATTTTGTTTACCGGCCAAAAGGACGACGTCTTCAGAGCAGATCCGAGCAGTCAGCTGCTGTGAGCTTCTCCGATGAGATAAATCCTTCACGTTTACTTTTTTTTGGATTAAGTGAAACCTGCGCGTTGCCCAAACGAGTCAGAAAATCTTTATAGTCATTTGCACCGCATGTGGTACATGTGATGAAACGAGATTATGTACACAGGGTCCCAGTTACATCCAACAATAAAATGTAAAAGAAAAACAGTAATAACATCTAGAATATAACTAAGAAAAACATCAACTAAAAATACACTAAGCACTAATATCATAGAAAACATTACTCCAAACAGCAGCAACATGATGTGATATTTCACAGTGATTATTCTGGTTATATGTGTGAAACATGATGTGAAATATCACATCATGTTGCTGCTGATCTGCTCATTAAAACATTCATTATAACAAAAAAGCCTCCCACACAGAATCCTGTTATTTTATAAACTCTGACAGTGCAGCTGCTAATCCAGTATGAGAGGTTTAATCTCATATTTTAATCTCATATTAATGCTGGCCTGTGAGATGGAAGCTGCTCTTGTTCCCTGGCTTACAGTTGGTGTGTGT
>JBBPBX010047479.1:0-21133 GCA_038048925.1 Garcialebias charrua | reverse complement strand
TAAAAGGGTTGTTTCGAAAATTGAGTTACCAGGTCAAAATCCAAGATGGACCTCTGGCTCTGTCATTGTGCCTGGTGGTGGATAAAATTGCTCCCCCTCTCTACCTTTATTCTTCTACATTGTAACTCCTGCCCATATTAATATCTTCTACCCAAAATTTAAAGGTTTACTTGACTTCCCTGTTCATTTCCATTCCAGAGAAACATCTCAAAACTACAAACATTCAATGTTCAAATCCTTCAGCAATGGGGGAAATTGGCATACTGCTGGTTTTCTTAGTTAAAAGTCTAAGATTTCTTAACAGAATGCATGTTGTCCACCAACTTTCATGCCAGAGTTATAATCTATGATCATCTTATGCCGATAGGGGGACACCTCTATAGCTGTCTTGGTCAAATCTTGTAAATAATGTCATGTCCAATCTCATGTGATATTGAATCTGTAGAATTTCTACCATAATCATGCTTTGCAGCTTGCTGAGTACCGGTAGTAGTGTGGCACTAAATACCAGCAGCTGTTTCTGTGGCTGACAAGACCTCTTGCTTTTAAGGGCCGGTGTACCAGTATCTCATGCTGGAACTTTACATACTTCGTGGTATTTGCAACAGCCTCAGAAAGACTTACAGAATCTTAGAAAAATTCTAACCTTGCTTTCCCTTGTGCTTCTAGTTTCTAGCTTGTGCTTCTAGCTTCCTTGAGGCCTTCGCTCCTTGTGTCCTCTTTAATGAACCCTTGGAAATCTACTATCCAGTAACTTAGGTTTTTTTGTAGAAGATCTACATACAGCTACAGAAATGACTAATCAGCTTTTGAGTTCGTACTGCCACTCTCTCCACATCACTACTAACCAGCCTTTACTGTGGTTCATTGCCATTTCTGGAAATATTCCATGTCTCCTCCATGCATGTATCCTACAAGAACAGTGTAACACTATTCGTCTACATCAGACAATCACTCTACCATTCCTGTGGACCCAATACTTACCATCATTGTCTCTCTCACAGATTCTTCCAATGCCCAATCCAACTTCTCTTCTGTAAATAAAAGCACATACTTTATACTTATCTGAGTGGGTTCTATTCATTGTTGGTTAGTTTACTCTGGGGTAAAAGAACAAACAATGAACATGAAGAATGTTCAGCCAGGACATGCCCTCCCAGAGTAAAAATAAGTATGATGTTTTCCATTAATCAAAAATGAGCTACTACTCCAGCAGCAGTTCCTGAGCCTGAACCATCTCCCAGAACCACCACATGTGATGTGAATGACAATAAAGACACCTTCCCCTTGACCTTGATGAGACGGACAATCGTTCATTCAAGTTTTTTTAAGGCAACCCTGACCACTACGGTGGATTCATCTTACAATGTAAGATGGCTTTTAATTGAGTCCCTAACACCATCATGAGCACCTTCTGAGGTGCCATAGAAAGTGTCCTGACCAGCTGCATCACTGTGTGGTTTGGTGCATGTACTGCATCCTGCCGCAAGAGCCTCCAGCGCATTGTGAGAGCAGCTGAGAAGATCGTGGGCACCTCCTTGCCCTCACTGCAGGACTTACACAGCAAACGCCTCACTCGGAAAGCCCACCGCATGGCAGGTGATCCCACACACCCACTACACAGCTGCTTCAGACTGCTGCCATCAGGGAGGAGACTGAGGAGTCTCCAGGCTCGAACCAGCAGACTGAGAGACAGCTCTGTTCATCAGGCAGTCAGAATGCTAAACACTCTGCCTGCTCTGCCTCCCCTCCCATTTGAACTGCCTTAACACTAAAACTTTCTCACATATTATCACTCAACACAAAGTTTTTAACACTAGACTCTGTGTCATCAAACGGGTTTTCACTAAACTCTCGGTCATGTGCTCATACAGTTTGCACTACTTCTCATACTTGCACTAATGTCTGTATTACATCACTGCCTATAATCATAATACTGTTTACATTCTCTGTTTACATTTATTAATACTGTTTACTTTTATTACTACTGCTTACATGTAATTACTACTGTTTACATTTATTTACACTACTCTAATATCTACACCACTGCTGGTACATATACAGTGTGCTCTGAACGGTCTTATTTAGGGATGCCCAATGTGCCTTACTGCATATGCCACTTTTTGCCTCTACAACAACATCAACTACTACCTCATACATATACTGTGTACATTGACTCATACGCTGCTTTGCCACTTTGCAAATGTCAATGCTAGAAACCTTTAGTTTATTTTAGTTATACTTTTTATACTCTTTTTTTATACTAGTATGCAAAAACTCAGGACAATATTATGTTCATTAAATGTTTAATGTTTTAGTTTTAGAGTTGGTGTAAATTTTCATACTCTTATACCACTATGCAAAAAACTCAGGACAGTGTTAGTTTTACTATTTTATGCTTATGTCTATTATTATATGTTTCAGTGTTTCAATGTTTAGATGTTTACTGTTGCACCGAGGGACTGAGAGAAACGCAATTTCGGTCCTGTGTATGTCCTGCACTGTACATATTGCAGATCTGACAATAAAGTTGACTTTGACTTTGACTTTGACCTATGTTTTTGATGTCAGCAGAATCACATGCATCATCTGTGCCCTTAAGGGAAACGCCCTCCAGTGGTCACGTTTACCTTCATTCTGACCCATTAGAGACTCGCTTACCTGTGTATTCTGAGAGATTTCCTTCAAGTTTTTGAACACCTACTCCACCAGAAAGAAGCATCCAAATGGCTTTTGACTTTACGTCAGGGTAGACGCTCAGGCTCTGAGCATTTAATCAATTTCCGGATCATGGGCAAAGAGTTTATCGCCATTTGTATCATATTTGTGTTACGTTGCGGGTGTACCCAGAATGAAAGACCAGAATCGAACAGAAACCAGAACTCAGAGAATAATTTACAGTGTTTATTTACAGTCCGTGAATAAAGAATGATATCCATGAGGGGGGCAGGAACACCTGAGGAGAGGAGGGGATGTTTAATGGACTGTTGTTGAATGAATAGTTGTTGTACTGAAGTAATCCTTACGATGAGAAGTCTTAAACAGAGTGCTGATGTGGTGATCCAATTCTCCAGTAATCCAAGGTAGGACCAAGCATTTGAAAAGGCAAGTGGTGGAAGGCAGGCAGCAGCTTATTGAGAGGCAGGAGGAGTTGAAGCTCATGTGGAACTCAGGCAGGGCAGGAACACGGTGAATCCAAGAACTCTGAAGAGACGCAGAGAAAAACACAATCTTAGAATCAACTAATATCAATAAAAACTGGCTAGAACACTACTACCATTAGTAGGCAATGTCCCAGCGCCTGTAGAGTGGTTCCTGGGTCTTCTTATACTCCTCCTGGGTGTTGGTTGATTAGAAGCAGCTGCTGCCAATTAGGAGTGTGAAGGAGAGAGGGAGGCAGGGTGTAGAGCAGGACTCCTACAGTACCCCCCCCTCAAGAATCGCCCCCTGGCGACCTGAAGCGCTTCTCCGGGTGAGCCCGGAAAAACGTCGAGATCAGGCTGGGGTCCAAGATGAAGGACCTCGGAATCCACGAGCGTTCCTCAGGGCCGTAACCCTCCCAGTCGACCAAATACTGAAACCCCCGTCCCCGGCGCCGTACGTCCAGGATACGGCGGACCGTGAAGGCAGGATGGTTGTCGATGAGACGGGGGGGCGGAGGGAGGTCGGCAGGAGGGCACAACGGGCTCTCTGCGACAGGCTTGAGTTGAGACACGTGAAAGGTGGGATGAACACGCATAGAAGCGGGTAACTGGAGTCTGACAGCCGTGGGGCTGATAAGACGCGTGACAGGAAAAGGGCCGATGAAGCGGGGAGCCAACTTCCGTGGGGTGTCCTTGAGCTGAATGTGCTGGGTCGACAACCATACCTTCTGGCCAACCTTGTAAGAGGGAGCAGAAGAGCGATGGCGGTCTGCGATCTCCTTATTCTTAGCAGCCGTGCGTAGCAGAGCGAGCTTAGTTTGGCGCCAGACCCGACGACATCTCCTGAAATGATGTTGCACGGAAGGAACTGCAATATCAGTCTCCTGGCTAGGGAACAAAGGTGGAGCATAACCCAGAGAGGCTTCAAATGGAGACAAACCAGTGGCAGAAGAAGTGTGGGTGTTGTGGGCATACTCCACCCATATGAGATGCTGACTCCAAGAGGACGGATTGTCCTCCACCACACACCTGAGAGCAGCCTCCAATTCCTGGTTGGCCCGTTCAGCCTGACCATTAGACTGAGGGTGGTATCCAGAAGTCAAGCTGACAGAGGCCCCCAAGGAATTACAAAAGCCTTTCCATACCTGGGAAATGAATTGGGGTCCCCTGTCAGAAACTATGTCCGATGGGATGCCGTGAACCCTGAAAACTTGTTGAACCAACAGCTGGGCCGTCTCCAAGGCTGAAGGAAGCTGGGGTAGTGGAACGAAATGAGCTGCCTTGGAGAATCTGTCAATGACAGTGAGAATAACAGTATGTCCATCAGAAGGGGGCAAACCAGTGACAAAGTCGAGGGATATATGAGACCAAGGACGGCTAGGGGTAGGAAGCGGCTGTAGCTTCCCAGCTGGGGGCTGGTTACCAGTTTTACTCCTGGCACACGTAGGGCAAGCAGAGATGTAGTCCTTTATGTCGACATTCATGGAAGGCCACCAGAAGTGCCTCTTCGTAAGAGCCAACATGCGTGCCACTCCTGGATGGCATGAAAACTTGTGAGTGTGGAGCCAGTGGAGTACCTTAGCCTTGACACTGGAGGGTACAAACATAGTGCCGGCAGGGCCTGTCCCCGGGTCAGGTTCGGTCTTCTGAGCCTCAAGAATGTCTTTGTCGATGGACCAGGTCAAGGAACCGACCACACAAGATGAGGGTAGGATGTTTGGTTCAAGGCCCGTCTCCTCTGGTGGTGCAAATTGTCGGGACAGGGCATCAGGTTTCACGTTCTTGGAGCCAGGTCTGAAAGTCAACACAAAATTAAACCTCGTAAAGAACAGTGACCACCTAGCCTGTCTGGGGTTCAATCTCCTGGCCTCTCGGAGATAGGTGAGGTTCTTGTGGTCGGTCCAGATGAGAAATGGTACGTCAGTGCCCTCTAGCCAGTGTCGCCATTCCTCTAAAGCCAACTTGACTGCGAGAAGCTCGCGGTTGCCAACATCGTAGTTCTGTTCTGCAGAAGAAAGGCGTCGAGAAAAGAACGCACAGGGATGGACTTTGTTGTCCATAGGTGATCTTTGAGATAAGACAGCTCCCACACCAGTGTCTGAGGCATCAACCTCCAGAATAAATTGTCTCTTAGGGTCAGGGTGGCAAAGAATAGGAGCAGATGAAAAAAGTCTTTTAAGCTCACCAAAAGCCTCTTCTGCCCCCTGAGTCCACTTAAAAGTCCGCAGAGTGGAAGTCAGCTGGGTAAGAGGGGCAGCGATCCTGCTGTAGTTCTTGATGAACCTACGGTAAAAATTAGCAAAACCCAGAAATCTCTGCAGCTGCTTACGTGTCTCCGGTGTTGGCCATTCCACCACTGCCTTAATCTTGTCGGGATCCGTGCGATACTGTCCTCCTTCAAAAATAAAACCCAAAAAGGAGACTGATTGAACATGAAAGTCACATTTCTCAGCTTTTACATAAAGCTGATTCTCATATAATCGTTGAAGAACGGTCCTGACATGGTGAATGTGTTGCTCTTCATCTTGGGAGTAGATCAGTATGTCATCTAGGTACACAAACACAAAAATATTCAAGAAATCTCTTAAAATGTCATTGACCAATGTCTGGAATACTGCTGGGGCATTGGAGAGACCAAAAGGCATAACTAGGTATTCAAAGTGGCCCAGGGGAGTCTTGAAAGCCGTCTTCCATTCATCACCTTCCTTAATTCGAACGAGGTGGTAGGCGTTACGGAGATCCAATTTTGAGAATACTTTGGCTGAGTGTAATTGTTCGTGGATAGAATCTATCAGTGGTAAGGGATATTTGTTCTTGACAGTAATTTCATTTAATCCCCTATAATCTATGCAAGGGCGTAGAGTCTTATCTTTTTTAGCCACGAAGAAAAACCCTGCCCCAACAGGAGAAGTAGAGGGGCGAATTATACCAGAGTTTAAGGATTCAGAAATATACTCTTTCATAGAGTCATACTCTGGACCAGATAATTTGTAAAGGCGGCTGGAAGGAAGAGGGGCCCCTGGCAATAAATCAATTGAACAGTCATAAGGACGGTGTGCAGGTAATGACAGAGCTTTTTGTTTACTAAAAACAGGAGCGAGGTCATGGTAAACAGCAGGGATTTTAGACAGATCGACAGGATCGGAAATTTCAGAGTGACTAATAGTGGAGGGGACGGCAGTTCTTAGACAGTTCATTAAGCAGTGTGGACTCCATTGTTCAATTCTTTTAAATCTCCAATTTATTACAGGATTGTGTTCGTTGAGCCAAGGAAAACCCAGGACAAGTTGTGCAACAGGTGATTCAAATACAAAAAATTCACTGTGCTCATGGTGATTTCCAGAGATCATAAGATGTATAGGTAATGTTTTCATATGAACAGAAGCAAACCTTTGACCTGTTAAACCAGACATTGTTAGTGGAGTAGGAAGAGATTGTGTTGGAATGGATAAAAGTTCAACCAAGTCTTGACTAATGAGATTCTGTTCAGCCCCAGAGTCTACTAAAGCATCAACCGTTTTATATTCCTGATCACAAATGATAGTAGTCTTGAGTTCCAGGCGAGAGTTAGGAGAGGAAGAAGAATTTCTCACTAGTATCTCTTGTTTGTTTTGGTTAGAGCAGTGAGACCCAGAGACAGTGGAACTCTGGGAAACGTAGTCCTCACTGGTAAAAATGGGTCGACGTCTTGACGTAGAAGAGAAACCGGAAGTAGATGCATTCTGGGAGTCGTAGTCTCTCTCCCACTCTCGTTCTTGTAGCTGATTATCGATCCGTGTAGCCAAACGAATTAATTCATCTAAACTTTGTGGTTCTTTTTGTGATGCCAAACGGTCTCTTATGGAGTTGGAAAGTGAGTGTAGGAAGGTACCTCTGAGTGCGACCTCATCCCATCCGGTTCGGGCGGCTGTGATTCTGAACTCCAGTGCATGAGCCGTAACTGAGAGTCTGCCTTGACGAAGGGTGAGTAGACGTTTTACGGCTTCTGCTTGTTGGAGGGGTTGATCAAATACACAAATAAACTCTTCAAGAAAAGAGGAGAAAGTTAAGGTACTGACAGGATGAGAGGATAAATGAGCTTGAGTCCAACGTAATGCGTCCCCCTTTAGCTGGGTGATAAAAAAGGCTAGCTTAGCAGCATCAGAAGCATAAAGGCTAGGTGCCTGCTGAAATGTTAGTTCACACTGAAGTATGAAGCCTCCACATAGTTCAGGCTTTCCACAAAAAAATTCAGCTGGTTTCAAAACTTGTTCTATTTTGGGAGGATTATTAGTGGGAAAACTAACCTCTGGTGTGGATGTAGCAGCAGGTGGCAGGAGTTGAGTCATCTCCTGTTTGACTGAGGATAACATGCTGCCCAGTTCCTGTAGATCAGAGCTGTTAGTCCGTTGTAGTTTTAGCAGACGCTTAAGTGTAGCATCGTTCTTATCAACTCTAAGTAACACAGTCTGGAGAGTAAGTTGGTTCTGTTCAGACCCTGAGTCTTTCTGAGGTACTTGTTTTGGCTGGGACATTCTTGTTACGGTTGCGGGTGTACCCAGAATGAAAGACCAGAATCGAACAGAAACCAGAACTCAGAGAATAATTTACAGTGTTTATTTACAGTCAGTGAATAAAGAATGACATCCATGAGGGGGGCAGGAACACCTGAGGAGAGGAGGGGATGTTTAATGGACTGTTGTTGAATGAATAGTTGTTGTACTGAAGTAATCCTTACGATGAGAAGTCTTAAACAGAGTGCTGATGTGGTGATCCAATTCTCCAGTAATCCAAGGTAGGACCAAGCATTTGAAAAGGCAAGTGGTGGAAGGCAGGCAGCAGCTTATTGAGAGGCAGGAGGAGTTGAAGCTCATGTGGAACTCAGGCAGGGCAGGAACACGGTGAATCCAAGAACTCTGAAGAGACGCAGAGAAAAACACAATCTTAGAATCAACTAATATCAATAAAAACTGGCTAGAACACTACTACCATTAGTAGGCAATGTCCCAGCGCCTGTAGAGTGGTTCCTGGGTCTTCTTATACTCCTCCTGGGTGTTGGTTGATTAGAAGCAGCTGCTGCCAATTAGGAGTGTGAAGGAGAGAGGGAGGCAGGGTGTAGAGCAGGACTCCTACAATTTGCTACTCAACATTCTGCGACCTCTATTTTACCAATGTTATCAGGACACCTTGGGGTGTCTATGAGTGCACACCTAATTCTCCAGCTCCCCGGGCGCTTTCTATGGCTGCTCACTGCACCACCTGGTGGTGGTTGGGTTAAATGCAGAGATGAATTTCGTCTGTGTATGGGAAACATACACAGATGACAAAAAAGGACATTATTATTATTGTTATTATTATTTACCTCAAAAACCTGTTGCATGTCATTTGGGACATGTACTCTGCCATCTAGTGGATTATCAATGTATTGCAGGCAGTGGGCATTTTTTTTTTTTTTTTTCAAAATGTCTGCTGACAGGAGCTCATCCACACACGTTTTTCAGGAAAACCTTCGCTAATTTTGGAGAAGTTACGGTAAAAATAACATCAATATTGTTAGTAATTTATTTAAATAAATACTTGCTGTGTTGAAGCAATGCATAATTACTTTAAAATATTTTATATTTTTACAGTTAAACCGTGTTAAAAATGTGTGTATCAAACTTGATACTGCAGGTATATAAGGTGCTCCAGTCCTGAACGGTCATGTGACATTTTAGTAATTTATTCTACAGCATTCCTGCCACAATGCAACCATACACTATTTTTGATAATTGATATAAACTGGTTAATCACTGAAATGCCATTTGAAAATAAATTTAGGAAATTTTCAAAGTGGTTCCTTTGAAATTATAAGCTCTATGCTGTACTGACCAATTATTTATGTGTGTATTTTTAGATGTCAAAGAGAATTGATGAAGAAGAGAGAAAAAGAAAGTACATTGAAAATGTCATCAATATGATAATAGATGGCAATTCAAGTGACATAGAACAGTTAGGAGAAGATGAGGAAGAGGAGGAGGAGGAGGAATGGACTCCTCAGGCCATGCATGATGATGATGGAAGTTCGGCTAGCAGTGATGAGGAAGGCTATCAAGATGAAAGTATAGCCCAGACCAGCATGGAGGTTGAGGTCTCAACAACAACTCTGGAGACAATCAGTAATGAGTCAGTGAAGGGCAAGGCAAAAAGCAAAGAATACAGATGGAGAAAAATACAATATCAAGCCCCGTCTGTCGATTTCATTGCAAGTGTTGAGGAAGGCACAGATGAAAGATGTGAAATGACACCATACATGTACTTCAAACAGTTTGTTACTGATGAAATGCTACAAGAAATTAGTGAAGAGACAAACATGTACAGTGTACAGAAGCAGGGCAAGTCAATAAACACAACTGCCAAAGAGATTGAGCAGGTTCTAGGCATGTACATGCATATGGGGCTAGTACAAATGCCCCTAAAAGTTCAATGTAAAAAAAAAAACAGATTGGTAAACTGCCCAGAGTGTTCTAAACTTGTTAAATGTTATGGGCAAAACTGTCTTTTGTTTCCTAAATGAACATTGTTTTGAGCAAAGCGTTACCAAAAAAGCCGAGTGTATCAGATGTGATACAAAAAAAATATGATAAACAAAGTGATATGACAAAAAAATTTTTTTGGATTTTCTTTAAAGGCCTAATAAACATGTCAATTCTAAAAAAAAATTAGAATTTTCTGGCTATTTTTTGATGGGTCAGGCTTTAAAGGCTTAACAGAAATCCAGCTGACCTTATTTTGACTCTTGCCTTGTGATGAACCCTCACCTGTTTTTTGACTCCTTGCCCTGCCTGCCCCTCTTGGATTTGCCTGCTTCTCTGACCACGGTAACGACTCTGCGCTCCTAACAATGACCACGATTCAGGATTACTGTTTGGCTCTGTTTTCTGCCCTCTGCTTCCCCGTGCTTGACCCCTGCTTTTACTATTGAACCTCGGAACTGGACCTCTACCATCTCCGTCTGCTCTGCTCCTGCAGTGCACGCTGCACGAGTGACGTCACCGGCACCTGCCACTCCATCAAGATGGAAGGTTACTGAAGATCTCAGAACCCCTCTGTACTTCCATCTACGCCAAGTTCACCAACTCTTCTGTCTTGACAGATCGGACCCACGCCTGGACCCCTGACCTACACCAGAAGCTGTTTATTTACAAATAAACATTTTAAAACCATTCCAAAGTCTGGTGTTCATGTGCTGATCCATACCGGTTCTTGTCATATAAGCAATAAACACACTGTATGTTGCATATTTTGGAGAGATAATATCAATAAAATTGCACTCATGACCTGATCTGCTCAGTGTTGTCTCAAGGTCAAATTTGCACAAACAACAATGCTTTATATTTTTGATTTACACAATTTCACAACATTAGAACATTAAAGTTGAAACAATTGCAACTATAATAAAATCTGTTTCTCATCTTTTATTCTGTTGACATATATTTCAACCTTCATGTCTTCTGGCACCCATTAGGAGGTGCTGCAGCCTCTGCACCCCTACTTCCCACATCTTTGCAAGTTAAAGACGTCTTGACGGATTGTTATGAAACTGGTCATGTTCATGATGGTGAAATTGAACCATCCTGGTGACATGTTGGTTTCAGCTTTAGCACCAGGAAGCGAAAACATTACTATGTAAATTTTATAATGAAAAGTTGATTAGTATTTCTGTTAACCTGAAAGTTTAAATTAATGTGGTCATACTCACAACATGCAGTAGGTTAAATTTAAGTTAATCCGTTTCAAATATAAACTACATAATTCACCAACGCTTCAAAGGTTGTTTTTTTAGTCACAGTTTGCAGATGTGGACCCAGGAGTGCAGTATTTTATTTAATAAAGAAAATAAACAGACTGATATGTCAGCAACTTCTTACAGAGGAGAACACGGACATGGTGTGAGTGCAAACACAATGCTCCACTAAGGATTAAACAAATGCTGAGCGACTATAGACTGGGGCTAAAGAGAGAAGTGGCTGCAGCTATGACTTGGGGACTCTCCAGAGAGCAGGTGAAGAAAACACCAAAAACACAGAGCCTGCCATTTATTTATTCTATTAGTCACGAGTAGCTGAGTGTATGGTTGCTTCTGCTGTTTGAATCGTGTTATACATTATTATTGTTGACTGATTAAGAAGTTTACCACCAGTAATTAAAGGCTTGTTTCTAAATAGAGGATTAATAGTTAAACGTTTATAAATATGTAACTGAAACTTGTGTAATGTAAACCTAAAAGGCCTCAAAGGCCTTTGTCTGACAAGAGCAGTAAGATAAAGTTGAAACTTTTGCATTAAGTGTTTTATTTAAGGCCAAACATATATATACTTTTAACTTCAGATAATTTGCTGCTCACAGACATGTCATATTTTATTAAGAGCAGAGATGAGTGAATTGATTTAAGTATTAAAAAATGGTGCAAATTCTAACAAAAAAAAAACAAACAAAAAAAGCAGTACCGTATTTTTCGGAGTATAGGTCGCACCTTTTTATCATTATTTCATGGCCTGCGACCTATACTCAGGTGTGACCTATATATGGCTTTTTATAAAATAAGCTGATTTGTAATCATTTATTAACAAAAATTAAACTGAGACACACTCTTATAATAATGTCAGCTAACAAATATATTTTTTAGGTGTTTATCCTGCTAAAATTGTTCATTTATTAAAGAAAAGTTCAGCTCACACATATTTGCTATAATTTTTTATCAAACAATTAATTGTTTTTAAGTGTTAATCTTCTTAAAAGCCTTGCTGTGCACTCCTGTGGAAGAGACATTTGCAGCAGAGCTAAACACGGTCCACATTTTGACGTAGGTGCGACCTATATTCAGGTGCGACCTATATATGGATTTTTCCAATTCTTTGGCAAAAATTGGACAATGCGACCTATACTCCGGTGCGACCTATACTCCGAAAAATACGTATATTTATAGCTTACACACATACAATCCAAATAAACTTTAGATAAAGCTTTGTTAAACCATCCATCCCTCAACTCTAGTCACTTGTTTTATTTTATTTTATTGGCTGCTGAGTTTAACAAAAAACATGCCAACACTCCAGCTTAGCCAAATCATGTAAATATTTTTTTCTATATACTGTATTTTTTTAACCTAAACAATAGATTTATCTGCAAAACACTGTAATAAAAGGGCTGAGTTGATGCAATGCATTAATTTGTTTACAACTCTTTTGTTCAAGTTGCATATGTGAGATTTGGGCCATGAGGACTATTTCTTAAGGAAGAAAGATCTATTTAAGAACAATAATTTGAAGCTGGAGAAAGTGAAAGTGTAAATTCTATGAAAAAAGGAAAAAAATTAAAAGGTTTTTGCTTAAAACAGTGGTTCCCAACACTGGTCCATGAGGAACACCACCCTGCATGTTTTAGCTGTTTCCCTGCTCCAACACACCTGATTCAGTGATTTAATTACTTCCTCAAGTTCTGTCAAAGCCTGTTTATCACCAAATTATTCAAATCAGGAGTGTTAAAACAAGCAAACAGCTAAAACATGCAGGATGGTGTTCCTCAAGGACCAGGGTTAGGAACCACTGGCTTAAAATGCCCATCTCTCCTCAAGTCATTAATGAGCTTGAAAAGCTGCTTATGAAAAACAGCTGGCTCTGAGAAAAGAAGGCTATGCTAATATTAATGATAATCTTCAAAAAAACAAACAAATCATCTTTAACTTTTATTATTTTTAATGGAAGAAATTTTTTAAAAATACAAACCTTCAACATATAAATCACCCATTAGATGAAATTAACTTTATAATATGAAGTTTTACTTTAGTTTATTTGTTTCACAGTAACTGACAATTCACAATTACATTTATTTATGTAAAAAAAAAAAAAATAATTCAAGAGGAATCCTGTGGATCAGTTGTTTGCATAAACAGTCTGCCACCAACTAACATTTTTTAATTCATGATAGAAACCAAAAGAACCAAAGACATCTGCAGGAGCTGGCCCTCACCTGATGAAATAACAGCAGAAGATGAGGCTCAGGATGAAGACGAAGATGCCCGTTCCAAAGATGACCATGTAGATGTTGAGAGGCAGGTCCTGGAAGGTGATGGGCGGCATGGTGCACGTCTTGTTGGAGTAAACCAGTCCCAGACCACAGAAGCACCCTGAACCAAGACACACAGGATATTTCAAGATGTAATTCAAGTTCAAGTCGATTTTTATTGTCATTTCACCACACATGGTACATGAGGTGGAACAAAATTATGTACACAGGGTCCCAGTTACATCCATCTATACCATACCATTCCATACCATTTTATTTATAGAGCACTTAAAACAGTGACAAGGCCAACCAAAGTGCTGTACAAACAAACAAACAACAGGCAACACATAGGCAACATACAAAATGAAGTACAAAAAAATTTGTAGACATACAAGGGAATTTTGAACTGGATTCGGAGATGAACCGGTAGCCAGTGAAGAGAGACCAAGACTGGTATAATGTGCTCTCTTTGCTGCCCTTTTCTCTCAGGATTTAACGATCATGTTTACATGACTGTTGACTTTCATTGAAGGATCCATTATCACTCCCAGATTTGTGACTTTTTGTTTTCCAGACAGGGCTAGAGCAGAAAGGTCAATGTAGTGGTTCGTGATTGTGTCGTTGGGAGGGAACAACATGGATTTAGACTACTTTTCATTGAAACTTAAGAAATTTAAAGCCATCCAGACCTTGATGTCAGCCAGGCAGTCGAGCAGAGGTTGAATAGAGCATGTACCATTGTGTCTTAGGGGGAAGAAAATTTGACAGTCATTGGCATATAAGTGGAAAGGTATGTTGTGTTTCTAGCACCAAGTGGCAGCAGGTATAAGTCACATATATTAAAAATAAACAGTAAATAAGGATCTAAGATAAACTAAGATACACGCTAAACCAGGGGTCTGCAACCTGCGGCTCTCTGGAGCCACATGCGGCTCTTTGGTCCTGCTACAGCGGCTCTTTCAAGCTTTGAACAAAACTAACAGCAAAATTGACTAGTTTTAGCAGTTTATATAATTTCATTTGCAAATATGTGGATATTGGAACAAGTACAAGGAGTAAAACTTTTACTTCATGCTTTATTTTTTATACTCAAATAATTTTTTCCACAATAAAAAAAAAACTAGGTTTGTATAGTTCATAGATTTTATTAATTACGGTAACAAACCCTTTCTTTAAAAGAATCAGTTTTTTTATTTGTCTTTAATTGTAAAAATAGAAATTACTGTATTAGTTATTTTATTTTTATAATGTCACCCCCTAGTGACCACAAAAGCCCCTTCCAACTAACCCAAAGTGACCCATGGACCACCAGTTGATAACCACAGTTGTAACATGTTGCGGCTCTGAACACTTTTAATTTAGTGAACAAAGGCGTAAAATGGCTCTTTTGATAGTAAAGGTTGCAGACCCCTGCGCTAAACACTATCAATGTAAAACAATATGGCGTAACAACAGCAGCACAAACATGAGTCTATTTGAGCAGATGGTTACGAATGAATGTGAATACAGCAGCAAGAAATAATCAGCAGCACTTATCACCAATCAAAGTGGCATTATAATGATTTTTTTATTTATTTTTTGCACATGGTTACATGGCTAAGTAAAACAAGGGAATGACTCTCAGCTATCACTACACCAAATTTTTGCTCAGTATCTGTAAACTTCTGAGTTACAGACATTTTTAAAGAATTAGCGTTGGCGGCATTTTCGAATTGAATTGACTTCACACATTCATCAGATGTAGATGTTTCCCTTTTATCAGAATGACAGAAAGCTGGAAGGCTGATACAGACGTCAGGTTTTTGTTTCTGTCAAAACCCAAAACAGCCTCTGATTAGCCCTCCTCCACACAGAGACGAGGTAGTAATTTGATTTTGATTTGATTTGATGTTTATCCATTCATTTTAAAAGAACAATACAAGACAGTTTCATCAGATACAAGAATACAAGTAGGATCAAATGAAAGGAGCAGAAAGAAGATGAAATCTTATTATATCTGCCCCTTATTTCACAGTTTGTTCAACCAATGATAACCTTCAAACTACATCACAAAATGAATAATTCTACTTAATTTTACTAACTGTAATACACAAACTACATCACAAAATGAATAATTCTACTTAATTTTTCTAACTGTAATACACAAACTACATCATTCTAACTGTAATACACAAACTACATCAGAAAATGAATAATTCTACTTAATTTTTCTAACTGTAATACACAAACTACATCACAAAATGAATAATTCTACTTAATTTTTCTAACTGTAATACACAAACTACATCACAAAATGAAACTACATCAGAAAATGAATAATTCTACTTAATTTTTCTAACTGTAATACACAAACACACTAAGCTGCATCTGTCAACATAGTTTTCTTTATTTTCTTTTTGATAAGTGCAAATGCCTATTGCCAATGTGACGTGTGCTGCTGACCACTTGACCAGGTCACCCTTGTAAAAGAGATCTCGGTCTCAACGGGCTCTACCTGGTTAAATAAAGGTGATTGATTGATTGATTGATTGAACATAAGTGTAATACACAAACACACTAAGTTACATCATATATAGTTTTTGAGCAAGTCCTTTTTGACCTTTTTCTTAAATGTATACATTGATTTTGCATTTTTAACATCACTCTCCAGAGCATTCCACAATCGAACTCCCTGAATTGAGGTAGACCGTCCCTTTAAGCTGGTTCTGAATTGTGGTTTGATGAATATCTCTGTCCCTTTGAGATTGTAATAATTTTGTCTTTTTATAAAATTTCTTTGGATATTTAAAGGTAATGTGTTATTATGAGCCCTATACATAACTGATAAAATCAGTTAAATCAGCTCGGTTATTGTCTGATCATAAAATCCAGACTAAATGGATAATAAGAGAAGTCATCTGAGGTCATTTCTGCCCACTGCAGCAGCTTCATGTAATGATTCAGTTACTATTTATTCTCGTCTCTGTGAAAAGTGCAAGCTTCTTTGAGATTATCAGACCATAGGCGTAATTTACACGGGGGTTGTGGGGGTTTTGACCCCCACAATAATTTGATCCGGTCATTTCAACCCCCCCAATAAAATGACATCATTTCGTCATTATACATATCTTACATCAATAATTGATTTTCTTTATTCATTCAAATTTTTTAGTAAAATTGCTGCATGTTTTTAACAAACTCCCTGAGGACTGACCCCCTCCCCTGCAAATAATTTGGTATCACCCATCTCACCGGCTACAGGAAGTCACGTGAGTCACGGAGCTGCTCATGAAGTTGCCCAGAAGTTTCTACATGCATGTGTCCGAAAAAGGCCTCCTTTGGTCTGACTGACTCTGTCGCTGCCTGCCCCTTGCTATGGATGTAGCTGCTATTAGCTGTGAGGTTCGCTGTTTTTGTTTGCAAGATACCACTCATAAACCACACCGCGGATTTTTAAATCCAGCTGATTTCACATTTGGTTCAGCTCAGGAGCCCGTCTGCTGTAGTGAGGTAAGAAATATATTTTTTAAGCGTTTATTTAACTAAATTTAAAGAAACAAAGCTCCGGTTTGACCCGCCTGGCGCCTGCATAAAAATCAGCGAACTTTTTTTTTTAATCCAGCTGATTTGAACATTTCGTCAAACTCAGGAGTATGTCTACTATCACCCATAAGTCAGCGAAGAAATACTGTATATTTTTAAGCGTTTATTTAGCTAAATTTAAAGAAAGAAAGCGTCCGGTTTGACCCGCCTGGCGCCTGCATAAAAATCAGCGAACTTTTTTTTTTTTAAATCCAGCCGATTTGAACATTTCGTTAAACTCAAGAACACGTCTTCTATAAAGTCAGCTTAGTAATATATTTTTTCTCGCAAAGAAATAATTGTTTTTACCGTGTTTCTTTGTGAAGTTCTTCGTACTAGCTGGGTCCTGTCGCCGCCATCTTGATCAGGACAAAGCTGACGCGTCGCGTGGAGATGACGCGTATACAGCAAGAGAAATTGAATATGATGTCCCATTAAGTAAAGCAGAAATAAAAATAATTGTTAAAGATAAAATAAATGATATGTGGCAGGAGAGGTGGGATTTAGAGGAAAGAGGAAGACATTTACATAACATACAGAAGGAGGTACTCCTAAGTGACGATAGTAGTTTAATGACTAGGAGAGAGGAAGTATGGATTAACAGGTTGAGGATTGGGCACACTACATTAAATAGTGGTCTAAAGATAATAGGAAAACATCCATCAGGTGACTGCTCTAATTGTGGGGTACTGGAAGGAGTGGAACATGTGTTGATTTATTGTAAGAAATATAATAAAGAGAGGAAGGCACTGGAAAGGGTAATGGGGAGTTCGGTGACAATGGTTACTTTATTGAAGAAAAATCAGTCACAGGTTATAACTAAAGCACTTGTTAAATATTTGAAAGTTACAAAATTAGCTGAAAGGATTTAATTTTATTTTTATTAATTAATTAATTTATTTATTTTTTGTTGAAAGTAGACTCTTGAATTACATCTCCGTCCGGTTGATGGCGGTAATACACTGAGTTTGTAAACTGCCAGTAAACACCATCGAAGAAGAAGAAGAAGAAGAGATGACGCGTATTAAACACTGAAGCGTATAGTGTACAATTTTTTCGTGTTTATTGTTAATCACAACCCCCCCAATGTTAGACCTAAAGTTACGCCCCTGTATCAGACCACCAGAGAACTCATCTGAACTTCTTTTGCAGTGTCACCTGAAAGAAAAACATCACCACGTCATCTCTTCCAAACTGTTTGTAGGTCTCATTTCTATAAAGACTGAAGACTAAGTGGAGAATGGATGGACAGCCGAGACACAAGGACAGACAGACGAATGGAGACACTGGTGGATCAGAGAAGAAGTGCAAGTTAGATGAGCAAATGAATCGATGAGCTAAAGATAAATGAGTAGACAGCGTTGTGTGTGTGGATTCTCAGCTCCATGTTTTGATGTGTTGATAAATTACATAATGTCCACTTTTTGACAAATTAGTATAAAAAAAGCAGGAAAGAACGCTGAGAGCTGAAAGACTGCTGAAATTTGTTGAAGATAAAATCAGTCGAGATTAAATCAAACTAGAAGCAGACCACAAGCTACAACTATAACAAGCTAAAATGAGAACAAGCTTATATGAGCAAAATAATGAAAAATTAAAAACAGTAGTTGAAAGCTGAAATGAATAAAACCGCAGCTAAAAGCTAAAATGAGCAAAGCTGTAGCTGGAATCTAAATCTAACAAAACCATAACTATAATGTGCAAAACTGTAAAAGAATACTGAAAATATAGCCTGGCCCTCGCCTTCCTGCACAGCTCCGCTCAATTCTCATTTCCCTTCACTGCACAGTCTGGGACTTCTGCCATAGACAACGATTTCTCCGGTAGATTTTTGACCGGACCAATCAGAGAACAGAAGGGGCGGAGTTTTTGGCCCCTAACCCACGCCCCCACCTGTCCCAGCGCAGCCAGCGAGCAGTCGCATGTTCTCATTCAAAGCGATGCAAAGCGATGCAGGACTGTTTTATATGTGATACAAATTTATTAATTTCCCCTTCTTAATCCCTTATCTGGAGTTTTCTTTTGTTTTTTTGGCCAAAAGTCAAGTTATCGCTCCCTCTCCCTCCTCCTCCTCTCCGCTGAGTGCCACCTGTCCCAGCGCGCAGCCAGAGCCAGCGCGCAGCCGCATGTTCTCATTCAAAGCGATGCAAAGCGATGCAGGACTGTTTTATATTTGACACAAATGTGTTAAATTCCCCTTCTTAATCTCTTATCTGGAGTTTTATTTTGTTTTTTTGCCAAAAGTCAAGTGATCGCTCTCCTCCTCCTCTCTCTCCGGCGCCGCTGCGGTGCAAAGAATAAGGAAATGACTGAGGTTGTCACGAGAGAATTAAAATAGGGTTTTACGTTGCTGCCCGAGTCCCTGCATATTTTCTGGTCTTCTGGACCAGCGCTACATGGTTTTATTTAATTTTTTTCAAACGTTATAAACACAGAATGCAGGCAGCGAGAGAAAATTCAGCAGGAGGCGGAGCAGATGTCAAGTTCGGCAGAGCTCTGAGGGGGAGGGAGCAGAATGCTTTACCTGTTCAAAATTTTTCTAAGATCCAATGGTTTTGTTCCTCAGGCAGAGGCCACGCCTCCAGCAAGAATCGTTTTTCAATGGACAAGTCCCAGACCCTTGTCTGAAGCGAAGTGAAGGACAAGGGTCTGGTTTTAACCAGGCTACTGAAAATACCCTAACTATAGCAAACATATTATAGCTAAAAAATAGAAAACAGTCATTTATTATTATTTTACCAGGACAAAATCCATTGAGATTATTAATCTATTTTACAAGGATGTCCAGGGCAATATGCAAATACAGCAGCACAGTCTTAAAAATAGTAACAGTAGTATTAAAATATTTACAACAAAACATATGTTCAATGCAAACCAATTTAAAAAAACAACAACACTTGAACATTACAGGTGCAAGATGTGACTAAACAGACATTTTTACTTAAAACTAGTTAAAGGAATAAAAGACTCCAAGCTCATTTGTCATTTGTCTCCATAATCCAGCGGTGGTAAAAACAAACGTGTTACAAGCCGCTCACGAAAAGAAATAGAAAAACATGATTTCATACAAAAAAATTGTAATGAAATAAGCTATAATTGGCCCATCTAAACGTGAAAGTTATCCCAACTGTAGCTAAACATGAAAACTAGCTAAAGTGTAGATAAAAACAAAACTTATAGGAAGACAAAACATAAAGCAAGTGTGCTGAAGCAGATTTCAAAACACACTGAATGGAGCTGAAGAAATGTCAGTTTCTACGGGAAATTATCCATCCATCCATCCATTTTCGTCCGCTTATCTGGGGTCGGGTCGCGGGGGTAGCAGCCTAAGTAGGGAGGCCCAGACTTCCCTCTCCCCAGCCACTTGGAGCAGCTCCTCTGGGGGAATCCCAAGGCGTTCCCAGGCCAGCCGAGAAACATAGTCCCTCCAGCGTGTCCTGGGTCTTCCTCTGGGTCTCCTCCCGGTGGGACATGCCCGGAACACCTCACCAGGGAGGCGTCCAGGAGGCATCCTAACCAGATGCCCGAGCCACCTCAACTGGCTCCTCTCGATGTGGAGAAGCAGCGGCTCTACTCCGAGTCCCTCCCGGATGACTGAGCTTCTCACCCTATCTCTAAGGGAGAGTCCAGACACCCTGCGGAGAAAACTCATTTCAGCCGCTTGTATCCGAGATCTCGTTCTTTCGGTCACAACCCAAAGCTCATGACCATAGATGAGGGTGGGAACGTAGATCGATCGGTAAATTGAGAGCTTTGCCTTTCGACTCAGCTCTCTCTTCACCACGACAGACCGGTACAGCGCCCGCTTCACTGCGGATGCTGCACCTATCCGCCTATCGATCTCACGCTCCAGTTTTCCCTCATTCGTGAACAAGACCCCGAGATACTTAAACTCCTCCACTTGGGGCAGGACCTCCTCCTCGACCCGGAGAGGGCATGCTACCCTTTTCCGGCTAAAGACCATGGCCTCAGATTTGGAGGAACTGATCCTCATCAAGAGGAGCCAGTTGAGGTTTCTCGGGCATCTGGTTAGGATGCCTCCTGGACGCCTCCCTGGTGAGGTGTTCCGGGCATGTCCCACCGGGAGGAGACCCAGAGGAAGACCCAGGACGCGCTGGAGGGACTATGTTTCTCGGCTGGCCTGGGAACGCCTTGGGATTCCCCCGGAGGAGCTGCTCCAAGTGGCTGGGGAGAGGGAAGTCTGGGCCTCCCTACTTAGGCTGCTACCCCCGCGACCCGACCCCGGATAAGCGGAAGAAGATGGATGGATGGATGGATGATCCTCATCCCAGGCCGCATCACACTCGGCTGCAAACCGCTCCAGCGAAAGCTGTAGATCAAGATCTGATGAAGCCAATAGGACCACATCATCTGCAAAAAACAGAGAAGCAATTCTAAGGCCA
>JBBPBX010047477.1:0-26142 GCA_038048925.1 Garcialebias charrua | reverse complement strand
GAACGTTTGTTTAAGCGATTGTCACATCCAGGCTAAAACTCATCCCAAAAGTTGATTTTTCACCGTCTTAGTTTTCAAGCTAACGGAATTTGCGGTAGTCAACGCGGCCTTAGAGTCAACAGCGCCTCTATAGCGGCCAGAATGAGTAATTACAGTCACATTGTGGTAAATTTAAGCTTTAAAAACCTGCATTCTGCTGGTCAAAAGAACGAGAACAAGAAACATTTACACAGAATAGATGCTAAACCCTCTGCATTTATTTTAAAACATCTGTTAAAGTTATTCTGTGCACTCTAGTTTATTTTAAATAAAAAGTTTAAAATAACATAAAGTTATTCTGTGCACTCCAGTTTATTTTAAATAAAAAGTTTAAAATAACAAACAAAAAGCATCTGCTGACTTGATTTTCACAAAAATCAAAACAAAGATAGCAGAACAAATTTGAGGATGTCAAATAACAACAAATTAATAAAAATCACTGATTTTTATTTGGAATAACATCTGTAATGTTATGTTGAGCATACAAAAACTCCAGTTTATTTTAAATAAAAATATTTAAAATAACAAACAGGTCATCCATTTTCACTCCTGATAACTGTCAAAATACAGCAAAACAGTTTAGCCAAACTGCAATACATCTTTTTAAGGCATGATGGAGCAGCATCCTGGGAACATTTTAGTGTGAATATTGTATTTATTTCAAATCTTTTAAAAGGCGTTTGAGTAAGTAGAACAGAAATCATGCTTGGGTTGGTTAGTAACTGTTGTTAAAAAATAAGTTAAATTTAAAGTTAACACTGCAAGAAGGCATTTAACTTTTACAATTCATTTTGCTAAAACCTGAAAGAAGGTACCTATGAATAGAAATACCTATTACACAGTGAAACACTTAAAGTGGAACTAAATACAGGTTGAGATGGTAACTTCTCCCCCTAAGCAGATTCAAAATCACAATCAAAATGTGCGTGTCGAGAGACAAGGAGGGGTGGAGGTAGAGTTGTGCTTTTGTTCACGCCTCCACCAGCAACAACCTAAAACAAATTAAACCTCTAGCCAACAACATACACCAAGCAACAACAAAGGATAAACATGTAGATGTATTTATCTATTCCACCCATTCCATCCAAAACCAAAGGCTTAAAAAAATGGGAGAAAAAAAATGAAAAATAAAACCGCTTGTCAGGAGTGAAATGTGGCACTTCCATATAAGGTATGAATGCTGCAGGACCTTCTCATCTCTGCAGGGGATTGGCTCTGCTTGAACCACCTTTGTGATGTCAGAGTGTACAAGACACGTCAGAGTGAACGTCCTTGACCAATAAGAAAATGAAGGTGCAATTCCTCTGTTCAATCCTATAGGGGTCACCGTAAACACATTTTTAGACCGGGGTTTAGTTCCACTTTAAACCACACAGCTGGTTAGTTTGATTGACTCAGTGCTACATTAAAAGTGAAGATTTATTTGCACACATTAAAATACGAACTGTCTTATTGATTTTCACAAAAAATCAAAACAAAGATGGAAGTTCAAGAAGGTGCGCGTCCAAGGCTCATACAGTATAGAATAGAATAGAATAGATCTTTATTAGCATATTTTTGCACAGAGGTACAAGGTTTTGCTATTGGCGCACGCACAATCCTAAGAGAGACGTACGCACGGAGGCCGTAGCAGTATAAAACCGCGCTGCAAACAATCAGATATGGAAAAAGGAACACAAAATCAGGTAAACATGGTATTCAAAAAAGAATCTATCACAATTTGTCTCAGGACACTCCATGATAAAGTCCAAAAAACTCTTAACAGCTTTAGCACAAATAAGACAGGACATGATGCATGTGATGACGACAAGCAGGGAGATAGTCCGTGAGTAATCATTTCAGATAAGCACAGTCTGCAGATGTCTCAGCTCAGCTCCATCCGAACGCACACACAGAGACCTCGGAGGAGGGGGGGGGGCAACGAGTTCACTTCAGCTTTCGACTCCAGGAGAAGTTTTTGCAGACAGCCTTCTTTTCCAAGGTCGCTCAGAGTCCCGATTAGATTAATCACTTTATTTATTTTCACGTCAGGCCACAGTGTACTTTTGACTGCAGCCTTTCAAGTCCAGGTGCTGTTCAGGTCCAAAAACGCCGAATCATGTGAGGTTCCGAGCTACAAATCCCCCCCATCTGTGCCCTGATTGAGGCCGGACGGCTGTAAACGAGTCCCAAAACGCACCGCAGGTCCCGGCTGCCACCGCTGCTCCCATCGTGCGGTTCAGCTCGTACAACAGCTGGGAAGTCGAGGTCATAGCCCGGATCAAATAATCTTTGCTGAGCAAGAAGTCTCGCCAGCGCGTTGATCTCTGCGGCAGTCTCCCTCAGCTTCCAGTGGCAGAAACCTCCGCGAGTGCCAAAAGACAGAGCAGCTGCCACCAGTATCCCAATAATCCACAGATATTCCACGTCTTCGACAGAAAGAACAGTCAGACACATTAAATTCCACTCGTTCCACGAGTCCATAATGTAGCTCACCGCATGCGTGTCGATAGGGCACGCCGGCTCTCCTTGGCCGGTGCACTTTGTGGAAAAAATATTATCGATAGAGGAAACAGCCCACACAAATATATCCATTTCCAAATTGGTTCGAGTGAGCGCTGAAGAGTTACAGACGAGACAAATGCAAAAGCAGGTAGGAGGGAAACTAGGGAGGTGAGGAGCAAAGAGAGATGCGACCTGCTTTACCGAGAGCCGGAAGAAGTATGTGCCTCTAGTAGACTCATACAACAAGGGGTCCCAAGAGGAACCCCAAAGCCGAGGACCTGCTCCCCCTGCACCTCGCACAGAGAGAAAATCTTTCTCATTGTGTGGTGACTACTTAGCTGCCCGAGATGTCTTGCAGAGAAAAGATGAACATCCATTGCTGTTCTTTGACAGAATTTTCAAGGCGTATGCAGATGACATAAAGGAACCAGGCCTGGAAGAGCAGACACTTTTCAAATCTGTTTTCAGAAATAATCTAATCTCTGATATTAGATTCAAGTTGCCATTGTACACCTGATGTCAATTAGAAGTAACATCTTTGGATGAAATAAAACAGGGTGCTATAAAGGTTTTTGACGCTCACATGCAAGGCAAAGCTGAAGCTTTAAAGCTGCTCAAAGCAAAGATTGAATTGATAAGGTAGAAGGACCTACGAGAAAGAGAAGTACTTCTCAAAAAAGGCCTTGAGTTACAACATCATTTTAGACAATCAGAGATAAAACAGTGTGCTGTAACTGCTTTTGAGGCTAACATGCAAAGCAAAACACCCTCTAAGGTGTGCTCAGGTCAAAAGGTCGTATCCCAGTCACTAAAAATAGAAGAGGTTCTCTCTCCTACCGAAAGCGAGAATAAACACTGTCATATCAGAGGCCCTCTGACCTCAGAAGAGATGGAGAACATATGTCGGTTGTTAGAAGAGTTGGATAATGCAAGCAAGAATAAACAAGATTTTCAAACTGACAAACAACGAAATGTTGGTGCCAGCTGGAACAGTGACTCACAATGGTTTAAAGGGAGCCCCGCTCCTAGAGCACCTCAGATTGAAAAGTCTGAGACAAGCGATGAACCACAAAGGTAGGTGTTCACTCTTTAAGAGACCCAAAATGGTTCAGATCGAACCAGGTGGGTGAAAACCAAGGTCTACCGGTGGGTGAACTTCAAAAGAAATTGAAGTATGAGGACCTATACTCATGTAACAATGCGTGGTCCCAACAGAAACCCCCGAGCCTCGGAACTGCACCTCCCGCGCCTCGAACAGAACAGTTTGAGACATGCAAAGAGTCACGAATGTCCCAGAAAAAAGGCACAACACCTCTATACTCGGAAGAGACAGAGGAAGTAAGTAGTTTGTTAGTAGATTTGAATTTTACAGTGCTTGACCAACCTGATACAATGAGTGGCGTTATCATTGATAATGACACTATCAACATTGACCAACCTGGAGCGCTGTGCAGCACTATCTTTCACAAAAACTCAGAGCACACAGTTAACATTGATAACATCGACACAGATGCCACAGATGTTGACAATAAAAATGTTGACAGCAAACAAAATGCTGACAGTCGACAAGATCCTGAAGGTCATGACACGGTCTGTCTAACAGATGGTACCGCAGAAGGCACGGATGACTCCCCAACCGAGATCACAAGCCCGGTAAGTGAACCTTCAAATAGAGATGAGGCAGATGAGGCCCAACAAGAGAACCTCCTCTGCGAGCTGGAACAATCAGCACTCACTGAACATTACCTACCACAGGTAGACGAAGGTGTGGAGATCCAAGGATCCCACATCGACGACACTGTACTGTCCTCTGGGACAGGTAAATCGGCAATCAGTCAAGCTTTCGATGAAACCTTGGTTCAAGAGCATTTGAGTCTAGAACTACTCAGAAATGACAGTGTTCTTACAGACTCAAAGAGCCCCTCGTCAGTCAAGAAGTGGGAAAACACACGACAGTGACCCGTCACAGTCTGAACAATCAGACACACCTGCGACTGCGCCGACAGTTGTGACACACCTAAATTACACAGAAAGAGGTAAACGTAAGAAGATACGTTGGCCGAAACCTAAAAGGTTCCTGTGTACTGTCTACTCTCAGCTGCGAAACCAGCTTAAACTAAACATTGGCATCCTAACTTGTGCCCATGGACGGACGTCCTCACCTGTGTTTGTGGTCCCTCATGACCTCAGGGGGGTGATGTTAGGTCATGCCCAAGACAAAGACAAAGATTTCAATAACCCCACAAACGGCAAAGATCTTGCAAACTCACAGACTTCATGGGAAATTAAGGTCGTCCAAGCACACGATAGTAAATAAACTAAACAGTTTAAACTATATTAGTTGCTCAAAGAAACCGTTCCAACTAGAACTTAGAAACGCTAAGTCTAAAAACCTACAACAAAAAACTAACCTTAACAACCTTTAAATCTGCAGGATTTAATTGATACGGTTATAAAGCTAAGACCTGTTTTTCTTGTGTGATACACGTTGGAATCTGACGACAGGAGTGAGTTGAAGCAGTGAAACATTGTTTTCTAGTTGCTTAATTGCTACTTTTGTTGTTATTGAAATTTGGTATTGTTTACTGAACACTCCCAGCCAAAAGAGGTTTTTATTAATGATAAGTTCAAGACTTAAATGGATTTAACTATGCCAACCTGCAGTTTCATTTGTTAAACCTCAGTCAATGAAGAGTCAATGTAGTTTAAAGCTACTTTAGGTACCATAAATGGGCGGCCGTGGCGTAGTGGTAATGGCAGTCGTCCCCCTATCGGAAGGTTGGCGGTTCGAATTCCAGTTCCCCACACCATGTGTCGTTGTGTCCTTGGGCAAGACACTTAACCCCGAGTTGCTCCCGGTAGGACTGGAAAGCACCTTGCATGGTAGTCTGCAACTACTGGTGTATGAATGTGTGTAGCATTCAATATGTGTAGCACTTTGAGATTTTCACTAATGAAAAGTGTGTTATAAATTGAATTCATTATTATTATTATTATTATAAACTACACTGGCCTCGCAATTTCTAAATTGAACCAATTTGATCGATTCTATTCTAGACCATCTATTCATTTTGATGAGTCTCGCCATAGACTTCTAAATTTATAGGGAATACCAAATCCTACATCGTCGTCTAAAAGGACAACAGACATTTAGACCAAACTATATTGTCTTTTCTGTTTTTAGTTTAACTAAAACTAAATCACAAATGGAGGAATAGTTTGGAAGAAGTGGCCTTCGTTACAGAAGCCCTCCTGACCCGTCTCTAGACGTAGATCCCTATATTTAACTTTGATGCATGATCCACCCCTTAATTGGTAATTGTAGCTGATCTCAACCTTGATAGCTTACATACCAGGTGCATATTGGTAAGGCTTAATGTAAAATCCCAATCATAAGCCCACCTTAAACCACATAACTGCATGACACATAGAACCAGAGTGGCACCGACTGGAAACCAACCAGCCTACAACCTTCGATGTGGGGACCTTCTACTCCAACGTTGGTCTTCAACCTTCATCCAAGGGCCGCCTCCTCTGCGTCAATCGAGGGATCCTCTCTACATGCTGATTATAACCATTGTTGCTGATGAAATCAACAACTCTAATCGATATGGAATTACCGCTGTGGAATTACCGCTGTGGATTATAAGACTTTGTTTTCCAAAGGATTAAAAGCTTTCCGCTATGGGATTACCTACGAACAGTATGGAATTTCAAAAAAAAATATGGGATTCTAATTTTTGATGTTTTCCACTTGCTGGATTACATCAAGATCAGAGACATTCGGTGGTATCCTTTCGTGTTGGAACTCATCCCCATGGACAGGCGATGACTTCCAAAAGGGGGGACTATAGTGAGATAGACCCCTCATCTCTGACCTGGGTTTGCACCTTTTCATATCTCTCTGAAACTCTGAGTGGTACACTGCTCTTGAGGCTCTCAAGGAGACAAGTGGACACTATTTTATTACATTATTTTGAATCAAAACACAATAAGTCATAAGAGACTCTCTTATTCCTCTATTTTTGTGTTAATGAATAACCTTGTGTTACTTGTATAAGCATGTTTGATAGTCAAAGACTGGTTAATTCAAACTGTTTAATTCAAGTTGGAAATCCAATGTTATTTCAAAATGATTGTCACTTCTTCATATGATGAATCAAATGGTGAAAGTGAATTAATATGTCAGACTGAACTCCTCAGTTTTGTTAGAAGTTAGAACACAGTTTTAATCAGTTGTTTTATGAAGCTGGCTCCAGTCTAATCTGTTTTTCTCTCTTCATTCTAAACAACTTCTTCTCTGTTCTACAAAACTGATCTTCTCCTATCCGAGTGACCTTCATCCACTGGTTTGTTTGGACCAATCGGGGGAGAACAAGTCACTGATCACAGATCCTTGCTCTTAAAGTTTTAAGCTTTTGTTGGAACTGGGGAGTCTGCTGGAGTAAACCTCAAGCCATGAGGTTCCCCAAAGAGCTGAATGAACGCCAGTCACATGCTAAGGACACGTCATTCAGTTAAAGACTTATAACATGCCAAGTCAAGTTATAAGTCATCTTCAAGAGCTGGAAAGCTCCATCTGAATGAATTTTCCTCCAAGGAAAGTTTTATTCTGAAAAGCCAACCAAGACGTGCGTTACTACGGTCCGAGTCTTGGCACACGTCTAGAGACGCTGAGAACGGTAAACGAACTGGCCAGTTGGACCAACTGCCAGCAGAGATATAAGTTATTAACACCCATAATTTGTGTTCTGTTGTTCCTATGAAATTACGGACGCGTGTTTCATCTATGCTGAAGTTAATTATAGGAAAAATGATCAACCAATCATGTACATATGTTGTGATGTAATTTACAATTATGTTAAATAAATTTTCCAGTCCTGCTGTGCCAACATAAGTTTAACGTTTCCTGTGAATTATATCTGGTCAAGGTATAGAATTATTGATACTGAACTAAAAAGAGAGAACTCGTTTAATTAATGATGTATTTTTGTGTCGGTCTAAACCCTGCCAATTTATACATCTAAAATATAGGTAAGTCAGTAAACTGACCCCTTCCTATATTACTACAGTGGTGTAGCTCATGTGAGCTTCAATGGTCTGTAGTACATGACACACGAGCAGAGGTGGGTAGAGTATTCAAAATTTTTACTCAAGTAAAAGTATTGTTACTTGAACCAAATATTACTCAAGTAAAAGTAGTGAGTAGGCATCCAAAAATTTACTTGAGTAAAAGTAAAAAAGTACTTTGATTATAACCTACTCAAGTAGTGAGTAACTGCGGAGTACCATCTCGTGTCATTAAATTATAACATGCAAATGGATTTACAAGGAAACATAACTTTTAATGAGACTGAATATACATTGTTATAAATAAAAACACAAAGGCAAAAGGATTTAGAAATAAACCACTTATCTTTTACATTGTTATAAATAAAAATAAATAAAAAACACAAAGGCAACTGTATCCAAAATAATTCAGCTAAATACTGTATTAATAAACGACTTTCTGCAAAACTTTGTTTCTACCAGTTGGAACTCATTTTCTTACATTTTGACATCCTATAAACAGAACTAACTGTTTAAGTATAAACTGAAACACAGTCCTACACATCAGGCAAAGGACTGTGTATTCCTGAACTTAATCAGTAGAACAACTGACAGCATAAACTCAGTGAAACATTATTCAATAATGTGACTGTTAAGCTTTAAGAGTAGCTGGCTCTCAAGGTTTTTGCAGTGAAGCTGTGATCTCTTAGCAGTTAAAAGGAGTCCTGCATGACTAAAGAGTCTCTCACAAGCTGCAGGTGCTGGAAGACTTGTGTTGACTTTGAGTGACAACCGCTTGATTTGAGGAAAAGAGTGTAACAGATCCATACCTCCAGTAGATGGACATGAAAGATACCTCTCCAGCTCTCCTGATTTTCTGGTCTTAATGGATCCAAAGAAGTCTTCTTCATCAGAGTGGCTGCTGTTTGTGCTGTTGTCATCATCAGTGTTAGTGTCCAAGTCATCCTTGATGTAGTTGAGACCTTTAAAAACATTTTTGCAAAGAATTACTACACTTATGCATTATTTATAGCATGTGTATGTAATGTTTTGTTATGTGCACACACACACACTGATGTTTTTATATTTACCAGATTTTAAGATCCCATCCAGCAGGGCATCGATGAGAGGTGCACACACTTTGCAAGATGAGACAAGCTTCTTCCTTGTCTTGCAACGTAGTGTTGGCAGGAGGAAGCCCATGTGCACAGAAGATTCTCACACTCTTCATCGGTGGCTCATCAGAGGAGGAGGATTTTCGCTTCTTGTTGGAATCTACCAACTCAGTGTATTTCATCAAGCTGTTCGAGTGGATCCTCTGTTCACAAATAAATAAATAAAACAGAATAAGAATATATAATCCACACATCAAACATTTCAGATAAACCTATTACATTTTCAAAGACATGCCAAAGCATTGAGTTAATAATAATGATTTAAAAAAGCTGGTCCTCTGGACATTCAAAAAACAAAACAAAAAGCTTTGTTTGTTATATACAGTATACTGTATATGTTTGAGACTTAATAATACGTTACTAAATAAAGTAACTTAAATACAATTAACCCTTGTTGTTTATTTTAGTTTGTACTGTAATGTTCAAATATGAAACCAAAGCAGTTTGCCAGGGCAAAAATGTTTTTAGTTTATTTTAGAGAGAGAGAGAAAAAGATACTTTCAAGCCCAAAACCGCAATCATAACTGGATAACAACAAATTCAAATATACTTTTTTCCCCTGAAAAGTTACAAGAAGAAGCCTTTTTAAATCAGGAGCATCATATGTCCTGATGCTGCTCAATAATTCAGGTCAAACAAATCTAACAAGGATAAGTCAGGTCTTCTGAACAGATTCTTCTTTGTTGAAACATTTCGTCTGAGGAGCTGCAAAAACTCAGTAAAAAAGTAGTTTAACCAGTTAGCTGACTTCCAGAAAACTAGCTATTCACTTGATAAACAGAGGACATCAGCCCACTGATGGCTGCTTGCTATTCAACAGGAGCTGAGTGGCTCTTGACATTCTCAAGGTACAAACAATGGGGAGACTCGGTCATTTTCTGTTGCCGGCCCAAAAGCCTGGAACAGCCTCCCCCTTGAGCTGCGTGCCACCTCTGATCTGACTCTGTTCAAAACCAGACTGAAGACCCACTTGTTCAAAAAAGCTTTCAGTGTGTAACTTTTATTACTTTTGGTATTTTAGTATGTAGCATTTTTATTTCCATTGCCTCCATTTATTGCTGCTGTTTTTATTTTTTATTTTCACTGATTTATTGTACCGGTTTTTATATTTTCTGTCCTGTTAAGCACCTTGGTCAATGCAAGGCATTGTAGGAAGGTGCTATACAAATAAAGTTTATTATTATTATTATTATTCTTACATACTCTTGATCGATCGAGAGAGAGACACTATCACACACATACAATGCTGTTATTGCATCACTCAGCCCTCTGTGAGCAGCATAACAACAGCAGCATGTCAACAATAATTAGGTTGATCGTCTTCTTTTTATGTGCGAATAGCTATCTTCTGGCTGAATATCAATGAACAGATTGTTCCAGTGTCTGGATGCTTAAAACCCGATCCATTTTGGAATGTAAGATTTTGCTTTGGCTATTTGATGTAACTGATAAAAACTGGTTTTGAATTGAATTGAGAAAGCTCCTCGGATGAAGAGCGAAACATCTTCTGTTACAAATTAAGTCCAGTTGTTTCTGTATTGAACATTTTTTTAGATAAATAGTATAATACTGTGACGTTTTATGTATTTTGGTTTGTTTCCTACTAGGCCTGTATGAATCAACTGTAATAATAATAATAATAATCATTTTATTTAAAAGCGCCTTTCAGGACACCCAAGGACACTTAACAAATTGTGTTCCACTCATTTAGACACTTATTGGAGGTTTGTGACTTTAAAAATCTGAGGGGACTGTCAGCATGTGTAGCTACATCTTCCACCAGCCGTCCCATTATGTAGCAAACCATTTGTTTTTAGCTACATTAGCATTTTGCTCATGTGTGCTCACACAAGAGTGTGAACACGTTTTTAGTAACACACCACGTAACATTCAATAGTCACGTCATACACAGTTTTAAAGTTATGCAGGCTGTTGAAATAGAGCTGACATCATTACACAAAAAAAATAAAAAAATAAAGGCAAACTTACCGCAACGTGTTTTCTCAAATTTGACGTCGAGTTCATGTAGGCTGAAACATCTACAAGTTTTGGCAGACACAGCTGACAGCGCATGATGTAACTATTCTTTTTAGACGACTGAAAGGTGAACATTGCTCGTATGTGAGGCCAGGGGTGCTCTTACTTCTCTTCGCCAGCTTCTGTCGCCATTCTTTCAGGAACCGTCCGTATGTTTCTCTCTTCAACCGAGTCCAGAATCTCAACGTCACTGGCCTGCGCCGGCTGCGTGGAGAGTTTGTTGTGGTCACGTGACTGGTTGGCTTCACTTGATTGGTTACATGTCAGGTGACAATAAGTAACGCAATAAATTTGCCGCAAATGTTTTTATATATTTTAAACAAAAAGTAACGGTAGCGATCGGCAGAAAGCCCATAGTAACGGAGTAAAAGTTGCGGTTTCCTCCCCTAAAATTTACTCAAGTAAAAGTATAAGTCTTTCACATTTAAACTACTCTCACAAGTACAATTTTCTCAATAAGTTACTTAAGTAAATGTAACGGAGTAAATGTAACGCGTTCCTACCCACCTCTGCACACGAGGCACCATTTATTGTCGATGTAGTGATAAGTCACTGTCATGTTCGATTGCATTGAGAGTGATGTCCAAATGTCACACGTTATGCCAACTCTCTCTGTTGACTGCATTTTTGTCAGGATGTCGTCTTTCAGACGTGTGTACATCATACCATACCATACCAGCTTTATTTATAGAGCACTTTAAACACATACAGGACCAAAGTGCTGTACACACAACAAAACAATCACAATCAGGTAATAAAAATGATTAAAATAATTGAGTCACATAATAAAAGTTGAGCAATCATACAATCAGATAATACAAGTGACTAAAATTATTAAAAGTCAACATCTCAGATGGTGTCATAGGCCAGGGAGAAGAGATGGGTTTTTAGAAGAGATTTAAAAACAGACAGGGAAGAGGCCTGTCTGATGTTCAAGGGAAGGTTGTTCCACAGTTTAGGAGCTGCCACAGCAAAAGCACGGTCTCCTCTGAGCTTGCGTTTTGTCTTAGGGACACTCAGGAGCAGCTGATCACATGACCTGAGGGATCGAGAGGGTGTGTATGGATGCAGCAACTCAGATAGATAGAGCGGGGCAAGACCATTTAGCACTTTAAAAGCAAATAAAATAACTTTAAAATGAATCCTGGAATGTACGGGCAGCCAGTGCAGGGAGGCTAAAACAGGAGTAATGTGGTCAAACTTTCGTGTGCCAGTTAAAAGTCGTGCAGCAGCGTTCTGTACCCGCTGAAGCTGAGAGATACACGAATCACTGATTCCTATATAGAGTGCGTTACAGTAGTCCAGCCGAGTGGTCACAAAGGCGTGAACTACTGTTTCAAAATGCTGTTTGGAAAGAATTGGTTTCACCTTAGCCAGCTGCCTCAGATGGAAAAAACTAGTTTTAACAACTACTCTGATATGGTTTTCTAATTTTAGTCCAGCATCGACCTTGACCCCCCAGGTTTGTAACATCCATCCATCCATCCATCCATCCATTTTCGTCCGCATATCCGGGGTCCGGGTCGCGGGGGTAGCAACCTAAGTAGGGAGGCCCAGACTTCCCTCTCCCCAGCCACTTGGAGCAGCTCCTCTGGGGGAATCCCAAGGTGTTCCCAGGCCAGCCGAGAAACATAGTCCCTCCAGCGTGTCCTGGGTCTTCCTCTGGGTCTCCTCCCGGTGGGACATGCCCGGAACACCTCACCAGGGAGGCGTCCAGGAGGCATCCTAACCAGATGCCCGAGCCACCTCAACTGGCTCCTCTCGATGTGGAGAAGCAGCGGCTCTACTCCGAGTCCCTCCCGGATGACTGAGCTTCTCACCCTATCTCTAAGGGAGAGTCCAGACACCCTGCGGAGAAAACTCATTTCAGCCGCTTGTATCCGAGATCTCGTTCTTTCGGTCACAACCCAAAGCTCATGACCATAGATGAGGGTGGGAACGTAGATCGATCGGTAAATTGAGAGCTTTGCCTTTCGACTCAGCTCTCTCTTCACCACGACAGACCGGTACAGCGCCCGCTTCACTGCGGACGCTGCACCTATCCGCCTATCGATCTCACGCTCCAGTTTTCCCTCATTCGTGAACAAGACCCCGAGATACTTAAACTCCTCCACTTGGGGCAGGACCTCCTCCCCGACCCGGAGAGGGCATGCTACCCTTTTCCGGCTCAAGACCATGGCCTCGGATTTGGAGGAACTGATCCTCATCCCGGCCGCATCACATTCGGCTGCAAACCGCTCCAGCGAAAGCTGTAGATCACAATCTGATGAAGCCAATAGGACCACATCATCTGCAAAAAACAGAGAAGCTTTGTAACAATAGGTTTGTAACAATAGGTCTGATATATTGGGCCGAGGAACCAACATTGACTTTGGGAGTCTCAGTGGAGCTTCCAGAAACCATCACCTCATTCTTCCCCTCATTAAACTGTAAGAAGTTCACAGCCATCCAGGCTTTGATGTCCTCCAGACATGAAAACAGAGGGGCCAGAGAGTTGGAGTCCTTTTTCTGAAGCGGGACATAAATCTGCGTATCATCTGCATAACAATGAAAGGAGATCCCATATTTTCTAAGAATGGAGCCAAGAGGGAGCAGGTACAGCGTGAAGAGGAGGGGGCCTAAGACTGAGCCCTGAGGAACCCCACACAGAAGAGGAGCAGAGGAGGACACATGGTCACCAAGGCGGACACAGAAAGTACGGTCGGCTAAGTAGGACCTAAACCAGTTCAGTGCTGCACCGCTGACACCCCCCCATTGTTTCAAACGACATAGTAAGATGTCATGGTCCACGGTGTCAAAAGCAGATGATAAATCTAAAAGCAGGAGGACAACACTGTCACCAGAGTCCGTTGCTAAAAATATGTCGTTAAAAACCTTTAAAAGAGCAGATTCTGTACTGTGCAGAGCTTTAAAACCAGACTGTAAAACCTCGAGAATGTTCTGTTCTTCCAAATATGCTGATAGTTGGTTGTACACAACCTTCTCGAGCATTTTTGAAAGAAATGGCAGTTTGGAGATGGGCCTGTAGTTAGCAAGAACAGAGGGGTCAAGAGTGGGTTTCTTAATGAGAGGCTGGACAGCTGCATGTTTAAAATGTTCAGGGACCACACCAGAGGACAGACTGCTGTTCAGAAGAGCAAGGACTGAAGGAGCTACAGTGACAAAAACTTCTTTGAATAAACGAGGAGGAACAGCATCACTTGATGATCCTGTTGGCTTCAAGTGACTGACCACCTCCTGCAGAGACGACAGCGTCACAGGTTCAAAGGTGTCAAAAACAGCCGAGCAGGTCACAGAGACTGAGGGGTCATGAGTAGAGGGTGAGATCTGGGCCCAGGTGGAATTGACTTTCTCAACAAAGAAGTTTAGAAAGTTTTCACATGCAGCAGGTGAGGGTTCAATATAGTTAGTTTGTGGTGTGTTGAGAACAGAACCAATAACTTTAAACAGTGTTTAAAGACCGTGTAAAGTAAAATTAAATTTGTGTTTTGAGTTTGTCACACGGCATAAATATGTGTTATTAATCACCCATATAAATCTGACTGATTAAAAACATTGTTTACCTTATAAAATTAAGTCTCAAATATAAGGAAAAAACATGATTTTCCCAGGGTCTGGAACGGTGGGGGCGTGTCAGCGCGTGGGCGTGGTTTCAGCGCAGTTCTGCAGCTCAGAGCAAGTAGGAGGACTCTCTCGCTCAGAGCTGAACTGTGTGTGGAGGAGGAAGACAGGTTCATCAGTAAACCTGCTCTGTTTGCTCCTTTTTCCAAGAGTTACGCTGTTTTTAGTGCACAAACAACTCTGGTTTTATTTTTAAAGTTGAGGACGCAACTATAATTCATAACTCCGCTGTTATGTGTTTAGAAGATGAGCGGACTCGCGCGGCTGCACCCGGTCCGACCCGACACATCGCATGCGGGGGCTGTGTTGGTGATTAAGATAAAGAGTAATCACGTTGATAACTAAGTATGCAATGGACCTGTCGCATTTTCTTAGCAAAAAAGGAGCTTGTGAACTTGTAGGGCACAGGCTTAGCAATAAAAAAAAGAAAGAAAGAAAAGAAACAGGAAAGGCGGCGGCGGTGTCCGGAGGCTGAGGAGGGAGACGGTCAGTAGCAGGTGCCCTGACCATTAAAACATCCAGGGAAGATGCAGGAACGAGGCATAATTGATTAGCTAGCTAACAATGAACAAAATATCTATGCTATTGCTATCTGATGCTATCTGCGATTCGCGAGTGAACGGCTCCACCCATGCGAAGAACAATTTATATGACTGGAGCAGCAGGGGGTGGGGGCTATACTAATGAGGACCGCGTGACGAAACGCGGTCCCGTTTAAAACACGCCTAAAAAATCCTGAAACACACATGTCTTTATACACAGTTTCATGTATAACTCCAAAATTAATTGAGCTACAATTTTGAGACTTTTTACTCATTTACAACATTACAATTATCACATTTATAATGTTTATTTAAGAAAATGTTGAAATTCACTTTACACAGTCTTTAAATCATGGGGATAACGCCTTTAGTCAGGTGTTTCCGTTAAACCATAACATAGTTTGGTTTGAGAATATGAACGAGCCGCTTGAAGCCCTCATTTTCCACAACCGTGTACTGGCATAAATCTTTGCTTAGAAAAGTTGCAATTGCCTCCGTTATGTTAATATCCCAGAGAGAATTGACTGGTTATGTGAGTGAGTCCCAGAGTTTCTTTTGTTTTGCCCCGGAAGGCTTGATGTCGTATGTTAGCGTTAGCATAGCATGATATCTAAGTGGTTTCTGAGGTTTGTAGTTTTAAAAAAAACTGACCTCCGCTTGACAGATCTTGCAAAGCGCTTTGGATTTATCCAGCTCTTTGTCATTTCCTGTTTTGAATCCATTTAGTATTCATTTTTATTCCAGACGTCAGATCTTGGTTGAGATGACTTGCTGAGTGTAGCATTCCCTTTATCGTTCATTCTGTGTATGCGCGTCGCGCGCTTGAACTTTTAATCGGATGTGACGCACTTTACTGTTAAAAAAAATTGATTCTCAAGTCCTTTAAATTGATTCTCAAGTCCTTTAAATCGATATTGTTAAATTTAAATGCAATCAATCTAAAATCAATTAAATCAGTTTTTTTACCCAGCCCTGGTGGATGATACCCGAGTCAAAATCCAAGCTAAGGAAGTAGAAGCGTTCACCAGGCATGCAGGGTCTGATGGCACTCAAGCACTTTGGTAACAGTTCCTATTTTAAATGTGCTATACAAATAAATCTGACTTGCCGCTGACGCTGTGCCGGATCACTGGTGTACCTGTGGATAAAAATAGAGTTTGCCAAGAGATTTAACAGACATTTCTCTGGATTTAAAATAGGTGCAGCTTACACTCCCAACCACACTAGATAGGCATACTAACCAGTCAGAAGAAATGTGGTGCTTGGCCTTGGGTCTTTGCAAAACTGTGATTCAGATCCAGCAGTGGTTCTGTGTGCTGTTGAATGTCTTCGTTTCCTGGGCTGCTTTAGTGCACGGTCTGACCTGGGCTGAAGTCCAGGGGCCTACAGCATTGGGGACCGTATTGTTTTGAGGTCACATGATGAGCTGAAATGCATCGTTTTGTAACTTGTCAGGTTTTCTGTCAGTCATTTCACATGCATGTTTGTGGTGCTGATCCAAATAAGAAATGATCCACGTGGGCTCACTGGCCATGAACTGACCTATCAGAATGTGTGTTGCTAGAATGGAGGCATGTTTCTCAATTATTGACTGACAGCTGTCCACATGTTGTGTAAGAAGTTCAAGAGCGGTGCTCAAAATAAAAGAATATATTTGTCAGAAGAACAAGTTTGAAAAAGAACTGGAGACCATATTGAAGTTGGCAGATTTTTTAAAAACATCTGTCAGAGAAGCTAAACCCACAGGAGGACGCTCCCTGACTCTTCCACCACCTGAGGGAAAAGAGGATGAGGCGTGGCCCCAGCAGGTGATGTTACAGTACATTAGCTGGAGAGGAGCAGACAGGTAGAGCTGGGGAGAAGGGAGGAGCGCAGGAGGAGCAGAGAGACGAGCAGGCAACGAGACAAATCTGATGACTTTTATAACGGTGACCCGCGGGAACGTGCACATCCAGTCTCTGTGTAATTTGCGGTTTCTGTTGCTTTCGTTTTTGGAAATAAACAATATTAACACTAAAATATAAAAAGTATATGCAGACAAAAGATGTGTTTGTGGGGGTAAAATTGTGTGTGTGTGTGTGTGTGTGTGTGTGTGTGTGTGTGTGTTGGTCTATATGTATTGGCCCGACTATGCGCCAGACTACGTACCGACATTATCGGGACATTTGGTATTAGCCAGCCTTTGCCAATGTCCGGATAAATCACAGATTGTATCCAAATATATTAATATGTAAACATTGTTTTTTCTCATCAATATCAGCGTAACTTGTGGCTAAATGGCTCCCTGGATGACTTGGAATGTGCTTCAACACTTAAAATTGTTTTAATAAAAAGTTATTTACATTTATAAAATTGTCGAGCAACGCACCTTCGCGACTTTGTGTGTGTAGTGTGTATCAGTTTGTGTGTCGGATGCGCTAATCGCACCTGTGTGGATGTGTGTAATTATTGCAACTTATACACATCGCGCCAAACTCCAACGCCCCTCCTCTCGTGATGTGGAGACCGCGCGAAACTCCAACGCCGCCCCTCCTCTCGTGATGTGGAGACCCTGTAGTGGGCGGGGGCTCAGGGCGGGGCCTCAGGTGACCGAGTTTTTAAAAGTTAAAGCCCCTTGAGCTTACACGTGCAGAGTTATGGCGTCGTGTGTTGAGTGCATGTAGGTGAGCGGAGATTATTTTTGGAGAGCGATTTAAATAAAATTTTGCAGCGGTAGGTGGACAGAGTGTCAGAGTGTATTGACTTCATTCAGGTAAGAATTAAAAAAAATTTTTTGTTGCTTTTGATGACATCATCTCAAGGAAATGTTAACCTAATCCAGTAGTAACGTGACTTTAACCGCAGCGTCACAAACTGTGAAGACTGTAGAAAACTTTATCAACATTTAGATAAATTAGGAAGTATCTGTGCATGAGTTTTGAGTGCGTGAAGAAAGACGCAGCTCAAACTAGCTGCGGCTAGCGTTAGCATGTAACGTAACTTCACTTCAGAAGCGTGACAACCTTTCAACGCTGTTGAAAACTTTTATAGACATTTATATAAATCAGCGATACTATATATGCATCACTTGTGGATGTTTTTAGTGGTTATTTAGAGTCTTAACGCGACGAAGACAAAATTAAACGCACGTCGCGTTAGCGTCACTACCGTGAACGTGTCACGTCACAATAACAGCGTGACTAACGCTGTAATTTAACATGCGTTAATAGGGTAGAGGGGTTTTAATGTTTCCAACGTCATTTTTGTGCTAATTCTGCTCTTTTTTTTTTTTTTTTACCTCTGAGCAGTGAGCAGACGGACGAACTGCGTCGTTACGTCATCACGTCATCACGTTGCAGCCTCGTTACGTCATCACGTTGACTGCAGTTTTATGTAGGTATAAGAATACTGTTGTTGGAATACTGAATACTGAATAATACAGAATACTGTATAAGTGTATTGTATAAACTTGAGAATTGTTTTTTAACTTTTTCATATTTTTACATGTACAGGTTTTCAGCTAGTCCAAGAGGTCATTTGGTATTTGGTGAGTCAGATAATCTTTGTCATTTGCACCGCATGTGGTACATGTGATGAAACTAGATTATGTACACATGGTCCCAGTTACATCCAACAACAAAATGTAAGAGAAAAACAGTAAGAGAGACACTCAGCAGGTGGACAGTTAGAGAGACATTCAGCAGGAGGACAGTTAGAGAGACACTCAGCAGGTGGACAGACAGAGAGACACTCAGCAGGAGGACAGTTAGAGAGACACTCAGCAGGTGGACAGTTAGAGAGACATTCAGCAGGTGGACAGTCAGAGAGACACTCAGCAGGTGGACAGTTAGAGAGACATTCAGCAGGTGGACAGTTAGAGAGACACTCAGCAGGTGGACAGTTAGAGAGACATTCAGCAGGAGGACAGTTAGAGAGACACTCAGCAGGTGGACAGACAGAGAGACACTCAGCAGGAGGACAGTTAGAGAGACACTCAGCAGGTGAACAGTCAGAGAGACACTCAGCAGGTGGACAGTTAGAGAGACATTCAGCAGGTGGACAGTTAGAGAGACACTCAGCAGGTGGACAGTTAGAGAGACATTCAGCAGGTGGACAGTTAGAGAGACACTCAGCAGGAGGACAGTTAGAGAGTCACTCAGCAGGTGGACAGTTAGAGAGACATTCAGCAGTTGGACAGTCAGAGAGACACTCAGCAGGTGGACAGACAGAGAGACACTCAGCAGGTGGACAGTTAGAGAGACATTCAGCAGGTGGACAGTCAGAGAGACACTCAGCAGGAGGACAGTTAGAGAGACACTCAGCAGGTGAACAGTCAGAGAGACACTCAGCAGTTGGACAGTCAGAGAGACATTCAGCAGGTGGACAGTTAGAGAGACACTCAGCAGGTGGACAGTTAGAGAGACACTCAGCAGGTGGACAGTTAGAGAGACACTCAGCAGGTGGACAGTTAGAGAGACATTCAGCAGGTGGACAGTTAGAGAGACACTCAGCAGGTGGACAGTTAGAGAGACACTCAGCAGGTGGACAGTTAGAGAGACACTCAGCAGGTGGACAGTTAGAGAGACACTCAGCAGGTGGACAGTTAGAGAGACACTCAGCAGGAGGACAGTTAGAGAGACACTCAGCAGGAGGACAGTTAGAGAGACATTCAGCAGGAGGACAGTTAGAGAGACACTCAGCAGGAGGACAGTTAGAGAGACACTCAGCAGGTGGACAGTCAGAGAGACATTCAGCAGGAGGACAGTTAGAGAGTCACTCAGCAGGAGGACAGTTAGAGAGACACTCAGCAGGAGGACAGACAGAGAGACACTCAGCAGGAGGACAGACAGAGAGACACTCAGCAGGAGGACAGTTAGAGAGTCACTCAGCAGGTGGACAGTTAGAGAGACATTCAGCAGGTGGACAGTCAGAGAGACACTCAGCAGGTGGACAGTTAGAGAGACACTCAGCAGGTGGACAGTTAGAGAGACATTCAGCAGGTGGACAGTCAGAGAGACATTCAGCAGGGGGACAGTTAGAGAGACATTCAGCAGGAGGACAGTTAGAGAGTCACTCAGCAGGAGGACAGTTAGAGAGACACTCAGCAGGAGGACAGACAGAGAGACACTCAGCAGGAGGACAGACAGAGAGACACTCAGCAGGAGGACAGTTAGAGAGTCACTCAGCAGGAGGACAGACAGAGAGACACTCAGCATGAGGACAGACAGAGAGACACTCAGCAGGAGGACAGTTAGAGAGTCACTCAGCAGGTGGACAGTTAGAGAGACACTCAGCAGGTGGACAGTCAGAGAGACACTCAGCAGGAGGACAGTTAGAGAGACACTCAGCAGGTGGACAGTTAGAGAGACACTCAGCAGGAGGACAGACAGAGAGACACTCAGCAGGAGGACAGTTAGAGAGTCACTCAGCAGGAGGACAGTTAGAGAGACACTCAGCAGGAGGACAGACAGAGAGACACTCAGCAGGAGGACAGACAGAGAGACACTCAGCAGGAGGACAGTTAGAGAGTCACTCAGCAGGTGGACAGTTAGAGAGACATTCAGCAGGTGGACAGTCAGAGAGACACTCAGCAGGTGGACAGTTAGAGAGACACTCAGCAGGTGGACAGTTAGAGAGACATTCAGCAGGTGGACAGTCAGAGAGACACTCAGCAGGTGGACAGTTAGAGAGACACTCAGCAGGTGGACAGTTAGAGAGACATTCAGCAGGTGGACAGTTAGAGAGACATTCAGCAGGAGGACAGTTAGAGAGACATTCAGCAGGAGGACAGTTAGAGAGACACTCAGCAGGAGGACAGACAGAGAGACACTCAGCAGGAGGACAGACAGAGAGACACTCAGCAGGAGGACAGTTAGAGAGTCACTCAGCAGGAGGACAGACAGAGAGACACTCAGCATGAGGACAGACAGAGAGACACTCAGCAGGAGGACAGTTAGAGAGTCACTCAGCAGGTGGACAGTTAGAGAGACACTCAGCAGGAGGACAGACAGAGAGACACTCAGCAGGAGGACAGTTAGAGAGTCACTCAGCAGGAGGACAGTTAGAGAGACACTCAGCAGGAGGACAGACAGAGAGACACTCAGCATGAGGACAGACAGAGAGACACTCAGCAGGAGGACAGTTAGAGAGTCACTCAGCAGGTGGACAGTTAGAGAGACATTCAGCAGGTGGACAGTCAGAGAGACACTCAGCAGGTGGACAGTTAGAGAGACACTCAGCAGGTGGACAGTTAGAGAGACACTCAGCAGGAGGACAGTTAGAGAGACACTCAGCAGGTGGACAGTTAGAGAGACATTCAGCAGGAGGACAGTTAGAGAGTCACTCAGCAGGAGGACAGTTAGAGAGACACTCAGCAGGAGGACAGACAGAGAGACATTCAGCAGGAGGACAGTTAGAGAGTCACTCAGCAGGAGGACAGTTAGAGAGACACTCAGCAGGAGGACAGACAGAGAGACACTCAGCAGGAGGACAGACAGAGAGACACTCAGCAGGAGGACAGTTAGAGAGTCACTCAGCAGGTGGACAGTTAGAGAGACATTCAGCAGGTGGACAGTCAGAGAGACACTCAGCAGGTGGACAGTTAGAGAGACACTCAGCAGGTGGACAGTTAGAGAGACATTCAGCAGGAGGACAGTTAGAGAGACATTCAGCAGGGGACAGTTAGAGAGACATTCAGCAGGAGGACAGTTAGAGAGACACTCAGCAGGAGGACAGACAGAGAGACACTCAGCAGGAGGACAGACAGAGAGACACTCAGCAGGAGGACAGTTAGAGAGTCACTCAGCAGGAGGACAGACAGAGAGACACTCAGCATGAGGACAGACAGAGAGACACTCAGCAGGAGGACAGTTAGAGAGTCACTCAGCAGGTGGACAGTTAGAGAGACACTCAGCAGGAGGACAGACAGAGAGACACTCAGCAGGAGGACAGTTAGAGAGTCACTCAGCAGGAGGACAGTTAGAGAGACACTCAGCAGGAGGACAGACAGAGAGACACTCAGCATGAGGACAGACAGAGAGACACTCAGCAGGAGGACAGTTAGAGAGTCACTCAGCAGGTGGACAGTTAGAGAGACATTCAGCAGGTGGACAGTCAGAGAGACACTCAGCAGGTGGACAGTTAGAGAGACACTCAGCAGGTGGACAGTTAGAGAGACACTCAGCAGGAGGACAGTTAGAGAGACACTCAGCAGGTGGACAGTTAGAGAGACATTCAGCAGGAGGACAGTTAGAGAGTCACTCAGCAGGAGGACAGTTAGAGAGACACTCAGCAGGAGGACAGACAGAGAGACACTCAGCAGGAGGACAGACAGAGAGACACTCAGCAGGAGGACAGTTAGAGAGTCACTCAGCAGGTGGACAGTTGGAGAGACATTCAGCAGGTGGACAGTCAGAGAGACACTCAGCAGGTGGACAGTTAGAGAGACACTCAGCAGGTGGACAGTTAGAGAGTCACTCAGCAGGAGGACAGTTAGAGAGACACTCAGCAGGAGGACAGACAGAGAGACACTCAGCAGGAGGACAGACAGAGAGACACTCAGCAGGAGGACAGTTAGAGAGTCACTCAGCAGGTGGACAGTTAGAGAGACATTCAGCAGGTGGACAGTCAGAGAGACACTCAGCAGGTGGACAGTTAGAGAGACACTCAGCAGGTGGACAGTTAGAGAGACACTCAGCAGGAGGACAGTTAGAGAGACATTCAGCAGGTGGACAGTCAGAGAGACATTCAGCAGGGGGACAGTTAGAGAGACATTCAGCAGGAGGACAGTTAGAGAGACACTCAGCAGGAGGACAGACAGAGAGACACTCAGCAGGAGGACAGACAGAGAGACACTCAGCAGGAGGACAGTTAGAGAGTCACTCAGCAGGAGGACAGACAGAGAGACACTCAGCATGAGGACAGACAGAGAGACACTCAGCAGGAGGACAGTTAGAGAGTCACTCAGCAGGTGGACAGTTAGAGAGACACTCAGCAGGAGGACAGACAGAGAGACACTCAGCAGGAGGACAGTTAGAGAGTCACTCAGCAGGAGGACAGTTAGAGAGACACTCAGCAGGAGGACAGACAGAGAGACACTCAGCAGGAGGACAGACAGAGAGACACTCAGCAGGAGGACAGTTAGAGAGTCACTCAGCAGGTGGACAGTTAGAGAGACATTCAGCAGGTGGACAGTCAGAGAGACACTCAGCAGGTGGACAGTTAGAGAGACACTCAGCAGGTGGACAGTTAGAGAGACACTCAGCAGGAGGACAGTTAGAGAGACACTCAGCAGGTGGACAGTTAGAGAGACATTCAGCAGGAGGACAGTTAGAGAGTCACTCAGCAGGAGGACAGTTAGAGAGACACTCAGCAGGAGGACAGACAGAGAGACACTCAGCAGGAGGACAGACAGAGAGACACTCAGCAGGAGGACAGTTAGAGAGTCACTCAGCAGGTGGACAGTTAGAGAGACATTCAGCAGGTGGACAGTCAGAGAGACACTCAGCAGGTGGACAGTTAGAGAGACACTCAGCAGGTGGACAGTTAGAGAGTCACTCAGCAGGAGGACAGTTAGAGAGACACTCAGCAGGAGGACAGACAGAGAGACACTCAGCAGGAGGACAGACAGAGAGACACTCAGCAGGAGGACAGTTAGAGAGTCACTCAGCAGGTGGACAGTTAGAGAGACATTCAGCAGGTGGACAGTCAGAGAGACACTCAGCAGGTGGACAGTTAGAGAGACACTCAGCAGGTGGACAGTTAGAGAGACACTCAGCAGGAGGACAGTTAGAGAGACACTCAGCAGGTGGACAGTTAGAGAGACATTCAGCAGGAGGACAGTTAGAGAGTCACTCAGCAGGAGGACAGTTAGAGAGACACTCAGCAGGAGGACAGACAGAGAGACACTCAGCAGGAGGACAGACAGAGAGACACTCAGCAGGAGGACAGTTAGAGAGTCACTCAGCAGGTGGACAGTTAGAGAGACATTCAGCAGGTGGACAGTCAGAGAGACACTCAGCAGGTGGACAGTTAGAGAGACACTCAGCAGGTGGACAGTTAGAGAGACATTCAGCAGGAGGACAGTTAGAGAGACACTCAGCAGGTGGACAGACAGAGAGACACTCAGCAGGAGGACAGTTAGAGAGACACTCAGCAGGTGAACAGTCAGAGAGACACTCAGCAGTTGGACAGTCAGAGAGACATTCAGCAGGTGGACAGTTAGAGAGACACTCAGCAGGTGGACAGTTAGAGAGACACTCAGCAGTTGTACAGTCAGAGAGACATTCAGCAGGTGGACAGTCAGAGAGACATTCAGCAGGGGGACAGTTAGAGAGACATTCAGCAGGAGGACAGTTAGAGAGTCACTCAGCAGGAGGACAGTTAGAGAGACACTCAGCAGGAGGACAGACAGAGAGACACTCAGCAGGAGGACAGTTAGAGAGTCACTCAGCAGGTGGACAGTTAGAGAGACATTCAGCAGGTGGACAGTCAGAGAGACACTCAGCAGGTGGACAGTTAGAGAGACACTCAGCAGGTGGACAGTTAGAGAGACACTCAGCAGGAGGACAGTTAGAGAGACACTCAGCAGGTGGACAGTTAGAGAGACATTCAGCAGGAGGACAGTTAGAGAGTCACTCAGCAGGAGGACAGTTAGAGAGACACTCAGCAGGAGGACAGACAGAGAGACACTCAGCAGGAGGACAGACAGAGAGACACTCAGCAGGAGGACAGTTAGAGAGTCACTCAGCAGGTGGACAGTTAGAGAGACATTCAGCAGGTGGACAGTCAGAGAGACACTCAGCAGGTGGACAGTTAGAGAGACACTCAGCAGGTGGACAGTTAGAGAGACATTCAGCAGGAGGACAGTTAGAGAGACATTCAGCAGGGGGACAGTTAGAGAGACATTCAGCAGGAGGACAGTTAGAGAGTCACTCAGCAGGAGGACAGTTAGAGAGACACTCAGCAGGAGGACAGACAGAGAGACACTCAGCAGGAGGACAGACAGAGAGACACTCAGCAGGAGGACAGTTAGAGAGTCACTCAGCAGGAGGACAGACAGAGAGACACTCAGCAGGAGGACAGACAGAGAGACACTCAGCAGGAGGACAGTTAGAGAGTCACTCAGCAGGTGGACAGTTAGAGAGACATTCAGCAGGTGGACAGTCAGAGAGACACTCAGCAGGTGGACAGTTAGAGAGACACTCAGCAGGTGGACAGTTAGAGAGACACTCAGCAGGAGGACAGTTAGAGAGACACTCAGCAGGAGGACAGTTAGAGAGACACTCAGCAGGAGGACAGTTAGAGAGACACTCAGCAGGTGGACAGTTAGAGAGACATTCAGCAGTTGGACAGTCAGAGAGACATTCAGCAGGTGGACAGACAGAGAGACACTCAGCAGGTGGACAGTTAGAGAGACATTCAGCAGGAGGACAGTTAGAGAGACACTCAGCAGGTGGACAGACAGAGAGACACTCAGCAGGAGGACAGTTAGAGAGACACTCAGCAGTTGGACAGTTAGAGAGACATTCAGCAGGTGGACAGACAGAGAGACACTCAGCAGGTGGACAGTTAGAGAGACATTCAGCAGGAGGACAGTTAGAGAGACACTCAGCAGGTGGACAGACAGAGAGACACTCAGCAGGAGGACAGTTAGAGAGACACTCAGCAGGTGACAGTCAGAGAGACACTCAGCAGGTGGACAGTCAGAGAGACATTCAGCAGGTGGACAGTTAGAGAGACACTCAGCAGGTGGACAGTCAGAGAGACATTCAGCAGGTGGACAGTCAGAGAGACATTCAGCAGGTGGACAGTCAGAGAGACACTCAGCAGGAGGACAGTCAGAGAGACACTCAGCAGGTGGACAGTCAGAGAGACATTCAGCAGGTGGACAGTCAGAGAGACACTCAGCAGGAGGACAGTCAGAGAGACACTCAGCAGGTGGACAGTCAGAGAGACATTCAGCAGGTGGACAGTCAGAGAGACACTCAGCAGGAGGACAGTCAGAGAGACACTCAGCAGGTGGACAGTCAGAGAGACACTCAGCAGGTGGACAGTCAGAGAGACATTCAGCAGGTGGACAGTCAGAGAGACACTCAGCAGGTGGACAGTCAGAGAGACATTCAGCAGGTGGACAGTCAGAGAGACATTCAGCAGGTGGACAGTCAGAGAGACACTCAGCAGGTGGACAGTCAGAGAGACATTCAGCAGGTGGACAG
>JBBPBX010047476.1:0-26142 GCA_038048925.1 Garcialebias charrua | reverse complement strand
ATTTTCTCCAATAAAAGACAAACATAAAATAACTTGACCCAGCTGAGATTCGAACTCGTAGCCTACGGGTCAAGATAAAACGTGTGCTTAAAGCCAAGTGCTTATCCCTTTACGCCACAGCGGCTTATTAGTTTTTTTGGAGTCAACCTTTCTTATGAAGGATTTGCCGCCTGTAAAATTCTGGCGCGCGCAGGATTTAGAGATTATCAGTTATATTTTAAAACCCTGGCTACGCGCAAGAGTTAGAGAATATTAGTTATATTTTATAGAACTTTATAGAAAGGCGGAAATGCTCTGTAGGCTATGGGTGCGCGCTTCGTGTTATTTACGTCCTAACATAAGCTGAATTGTAATCAGTCATTAACAAAAATTTAGCTCAGAAACACTAATATATATATTCAGCTAACAAACATTTTTTAGCGGCGTGTCCGCTCTTAAAAGAACACTCCACCCACGTCAAGTGAACACCCCACCCACTTCAAGGCTTGCTCTCTACATAATGCGTAATGAACGCAGGCGGGCCAGTTCGGGCTCTGGGCAGACCGGGGGCGGCCCGGGCCATTGAGGGCTGGCCAATGCGAAAACGGCTAGAGTCAGAGAGTCTTTATTGTCATTTGCACCGCATGTAGAACATGTGATGAAAACGAGATTATGTACACAGGGTCCCAGTTACATCCAACAACAAATACACTAAGCCCTAATGTAGTAAAAAAAAACATCATTATAAACAGCAGCACGAACATGAGTCTGTATGAGCAGATGGTCACAGATGAACACAGCAACAAGAAAACAGATCAGCATCAGCATGATGTGATATTTTGCAGTGTTTATTCTTATTATTTATTTATTCATGAGTCTAACAGCCTCAGGGTAGAAGCTGTTCCTCAGTCTAGTGGTTCTACATTTGATGCTCCTCAACCTCCGTCCTGAGGGGAGTGGGGCAAAGAGTGAGTGTGCTGGGTGAGTGAGGTCTTTCATGATGCAGGTGGCTCTTTTCCTGCATCTGGAGGTGTAAATGTCTGTGATGGTGGGGAGACTGACTCCAACAGACTTCTGTGCAGCCTTCACCACTCTCTGTAGAGCTTTCCTCTCTGCAACTGTGCAGCCTCCATGCCACATTGATGCTGGAGCACAGGATGCTCTCCACTGCACACCTGTAGAACGAGGTGAGAACTGGGCTGCTCAGACCAGCTCGTCTCAGCCGTCTGAGGAAGTAGAGTCTCTGATGACCTTTCTTGATCAGGCTGGTGGTGTTGTTGCTCCAGCTGAGGTTATCATTCAAGTGTACACCCAAGTATTTGTAGCTGGAGACCACTTCCACCGCAGATCCACTTATGTTCAGTGGGGCGTGGGTGTGTTTGTTCCTTCTGAAGTCCACAATCATCTCCTTTGTCTTCTTCACATTCATGTGAAGGTTATTCTCTTTGCACCAGCTCTCCAGGTGTTCCACCTCCTGTCTGTAGCTGGACTCATCATTGTTTGTGATGCATCCCACCACCGCTGTATCATCTGCAAACTTAACAATATGACAGCCTGGATGTGTGGCTGTACAATCATATGTGAGCAGAGTGAACAGAAGAGGGCTCAGCACACATCCTTGAGGAGAGCCAGTGCTGAGGGTAATGGTGGAGGAGGAGAAGTTGTGGATCTTCACGGACTGTGGTCTGTTTGTTAAGAAGTCTAGTACCCAGTTACAAATGGAGGGGCTTAGTCCAAGTGTGGATAGTTTGTCTATCAGAGTTTGGGGGATCATGGTGTTCAGATGTGAAGTCCACAAAGAGCAGACAGAGTGACCCGCCGTTAACCAGCCAATAAAAACAGTTTGTAACCAGCCAATAAAAACAGAGCTTGAATTTGAATCAGCCAATAAAAACAGAGCTTGAATTTGAATTTCAGCAGGGCCAGGGGGAGCAGAGCCATATATGGCTCTGAGGGGGAGGGATCAGAATGCTTTGCCTGTTGAAAATATTTCTAAGTTCTGCGCTCTACAGTGTGATAATAATGTACCCCAGATGAAAGATTAGGACTGAACAGATAACCAGGACACAATTAAAAGTTTAATGGTGTTTATTTACAGGAGTGAAAAGACAGTATCTTGAATTCAGCAAAAACCTGGGGAATGGACGAGGGGGTTAGTGGCCAGTAGGAGATGAGGAATATTCAGAGAGGGATCTGTCTTACTGAGAATGTTGAGGAGCGAGGCACAGAGGAAACAGTCTGATGAGTAAACCAAGATGCATGAGAGAGTGGCAAGTGGTGGAAGGCCCAGCAGCTGTGGAGTTCCAAGAGGCTTGAAGACTTCCAGATAGATTCCAGCAGGGCAGGCAGACAATAAGGTCCAAGGCTCTGAGAGAGAAGGCAACAAGACACAAGAATTACTTCTCTAGTAATGCTGACACAAAAGGCTAGAACTTGACACTACCGTGAGCAGGCCAATGTCCCAGCGCCTGTAGGATGGCTTCTGCAGCTTCTTATAGTCCTCCTGAGGTAGAGTCGATTGAGCACAGCTGCTGTCAATTAGAGGTGCAGAGGGGGAGAGAGCAGGGAGGTTCCTACAAATGAAGCACTGACCTACAGTTTAACATGATAAATAATAAAACTTGTTATTCATGCCAGGGCTTTTTGTTTAGTTGTGCTAACCCAAGCTAATCATGGCCTCCACCTGGTCACCCATGTGAAAATGTTCAGGAGGAAGAAACTACAAATGTTTGAAAATTTTCCATCCATACATTATCTTTTACCCGCTTCTTCCATTTTGGGTCATGGGGGCGTCGCCGGTGCCCATGTCCAGCAATCATTGTGCGAAGGGTGGGGTACACTCTGGACTGGTTGCAAGTCCATCACAGGGACACACAGGCCCGGCGGCATGGGCGGGCATTGAGGGGCATTGCCCCCCCACAGAGTCAGCTGTGCCCCCCCCTGACTGCAAGTAGACTGGACGACGGGAAGTTTTTTGTTTTTAATCTCCGAGTGTACATCATTCTATTTTTCCTATCTTTGTTTGTCAGTCATACAATTTAACCAATCAGTGAAGCCAAGGCAACATTCTAGCCAATTACAGTTCGAGGGGGGCGGGTCACTGACTGACGCAAACTACCGATAGCTGTTTTCAAACAGATACAGCCACGCTCATATTCTGACTTTTTCCCAACAAAACAAGAGGACAATGAATGACACTGACAGTGAAATAAATGAGAGCAGACAGGAAGCGGCACCATCCATTTCAGTTGGAAACGTAAGCACAGAAGTCAGCTGACTTTTTTTTTAAAGCCAGAAATGAGGACGATTTTGAGCTAACGTTAGCTTGGAAGTGTTGACTTCTACAAATGAGGTTCAACCTGAGCTAACAACAGCAGCTAACTTTACTGAAGAAACTTCTACAGTAGAAGATCTAACAAAACCAGGTAATGCTTCAAGTACCAAGAGTCGACTTGGTTTGTGACTTTGCAAATAAAAAGACCAGTAATAACTTCTAAAGGTAAGAACCACTGTGCTATCTGTGAAATGAGTAGTCCAATATAAACTTATGGCTGTGCAGATAATAAATGTACAGTATTTTGTTCATTTGATATACTGTTTGCATAACATTAATCTTGCATACTGTAACTGTGGTGTGATGCTGAGAGTTAGTGCTGCAACAGGTTTTGTGGAGTGTGAAGTTGCCCAGATCACTTGATGACTGTTCTAATGCAACCTACACTCAGCTGCAGTGGTGGAGAAAGTACTCAAACAACTTAAGTAAAAGTACAAATAAACAGACAAAAATGTACTCTAGTAAAAGTAGAAGTACCACATTAATGTTTTTACTTAAGTAAAAGTAAATAAGTACTTGCTTTTAAAAATACTTAAAGTATTAAAGTAAAAGTACTTGCTGAATGTATTATCTAACGCAATGGCCTACAATATCATTAAGTGTGTGTACTTTATGTATATTTTCTGTAATACATTAAAAGTGTTGTTCCAGTTTAATGAACAATGCTGCAGATAATACGTTTTTATTGTGTTTACTCTGTGACATAGTTCACACTCTTGTGATTCTGTGCATCAGAATTGCAGGGTGACATGCAGAGTTAAATGTCATTAATTAAAATAATAATAATAAACTTTATTTGTATAGCACCTTCCTACAATGCCTTGCATTGACCAAGGTGCTTAACAGGACAGAAAATAAAAACTGGTACAATAAATCAGTGAAAACAGAATAAAAGTAACAGCAATAAAAGGAGGCAATGGAAATAAAAAAAGCTACATACTAAAATACCAAAGTAATAAAAGTTACACACTGAAAATAAGAAAGAGGAATGATTTTACCTTTGAAAGTTTTTATTTAACACAAAGCAGAACCAATGTGTCATTTTAACTGCAGTAAACACATTTAAGTAAAAGTTGTCTGATGAAAAAAGGAGCATTAGACACAGCTAACAAAGGAACAGACTCTGATCATTTCAACTCCAGTTTGTCATCAACTCTAGTTAAAATACTGTCTAGTCATCCTTGTAAAGGGTCAATAGTGAACAATATTTTAACTTCCTGACACCATTTTCAAAACGTGGATCTGAGTGTTGAGTCATTTGGAGACATCTCTTGTCTCCTAACATCCCATGAACTGACACATTTTAATATTGCAGCAATAATTTCTTGTTCAACTTCAGAAGAAGTTGGTTTTCAACGTTTTTTTTGTCCAGTCTGTCTCTTTTGGGAGAGAGAATCTGTCCTGCTGTACTGAATAGTCTTTCAATAGTTTTTTCAATAAGGCCATGGGTGTTGTGTATCTTCTGGCTGACTCTCCACTGTGGAATCCATTGTGGGTGTGTTGGCGATGCTGTGGGTGGCCCCAGCTCAGTGACATACACGTATACTAGAACATACATTACTGGCCCAACTTCTAGAAGGTGGGTGTAATATTACCTGTCCACTTTGCAGTGATTCAGTGGCCCAACTCCCCTCTCACTTTTGGTTACTTTCAAACTAACGAATAAATCAAAAAATTGCAACATGAAAGTTACTTGTAACTCAGCGCATTATAGAAATGTAGTGGAGTAGAAAGTACAGATACTTAATGTAAAATGTAGTGGAGTAAAAGTAAAAAGTACCCACATTTAATTCTACTTAAGTAAAGTACAGATACATGAAAAATATACTTAAGTACAGTAACAAAGTACTTGTACTTAGTTACATCCCACCACTGCTCAGCTGTGTTATGTGATGGAATTTTTATATCGTCAGCTCAGATAGCATGAATGTTCACTTCAGTCACAGTGTTCAGCCTGACACTACTAGTGCTTATATTTATCACTGTATGTTTATGCTTATGTTTGACTTTTAATTGAATGAACACAGCACTACAGGTTGGGTTGTCTTGTTCTTTTCTTTTCTTCTTTTTTTGTTTAGATTTTGTGATTTTATTGAGATTGTTTCTTCACAGCACTGTATTAGGAGTGGTCACAGAGCCGCTGTTCAACTTGAAGCAAATAAAATGTTTGTTGAAAAAAATATGCCCCCTTGAAAAAATAGAATGCCCCCCCTTTGAATTGTTTCTGCAGCCGGGTCTGGGGACACATAGAGACAAACGAGACAAACAACCATTCTCTCTCTCACTCACAACTAGGGACAATTTAAAGTTTCCAATCAGTCTAACATGCATGTTTTTGGTCTGTGGGAGGAAACAGGAGTACCCGGAGAAAACCCACACATGCACGGAGAGAACATGCAAACGCCACCCAGAAAGGCCGCCGGGCCAGGATTTGAACCAGGGACCTGTTCGCTTAGAGGCAGTACCTCTACCAGTTGCGCCCACCGTTGTGCCACCGTGCTGCAAAATGTTCCATTCAAACTGAAAGTATGCAGTGTGTTATCAAGAAGCTTTGTGCAAATGGCTCCTCACAATAAGAAAATGAAGCTTTCTCATTTTGTGAGAAATGAGAAATTTTTGAAATTATGTTTTCACTGATTTTCTTTGTTTGCCTTACAAGTTACATGGTTTAAAAAATGCATTTGTTTATTTTTATTTTATCCATCCAACTTTACATGTCTCTGAAAATAATGTTTGGAAAACCGTAGATCGTCTTTAACTCAGAAGAAATAATACGGCAGACGGATGCAGTTGATATTGTCTGCACCGGTTGTGTTTCTGTCCTCATGTCATTTGACTGTGAACAAGTGTTCAAGCTAACCTCTCAAAAAAAAGAGAACATGACCCCTGCAACATGCCCTCCACCACTGTGCCCCAATCCTCACTGAAGTTGCACCGCTCCATCGTGCTTTGCGTTGCCATGGTTACCTCTTCTTGGCTACTTTGTAAGGTCACCTGCTCCGATGAGCTCTTCCCTCTGAGAGCAGGCATAACTAATGTCCTGCCGGTTCAGGCTTGATGTAAATAGTCTCAGCTGACAGCCCACTGTACAAATACTCAATTATGTCTGCTTAAAGGAAATGATTTGTTGTAGCAGTGAGCACTCAACTTGTGTAACATAAGTGTTGCCGGGGAAATGGCGGCTGATTGCACAGGCTGGAATTAGGTATTGATCAGAGGAGGGGGGCCATGGCGCCAGCAAGGGACTAGAAGGGATCTGCCACTACGATTTACAGAGAATGGGGGTTGGAGCAAACCTGCACACTTCGCCCCAGCTCAAAGAGCTGAAAACCCCTCAGGAACCAATTTACACACCGCTACAGTGCAATATCTGCAGCAGTCAATAATGGAAATCTGATGCCCCTTTTGCCATCAATGTGACCTCACCTCTCCCTCTCGTTAGAGCACCTTGAAAGTTCTAGGCCAATCCATAGACACAAAAGATTTCCAATTGTGGGGGAGATATTTTGACTTTGCTACTCTCCGCGTAATTACACCTTTAAGTAAACTTGCAGGTTTGCAAAGAACCTTTATATTTGTACTTGTTTTAAATGGATAAACTCAATTCAGTTTATTTTTATGGTGCCAAGTCACAACAGAAGTCATCTCAGGGCACTGAACAGAAACTTTCATATACAGTATATAAATTATAAGGTAACAGAAACATTCATATAAAGATAACTGCTTTGAATTTATCTCCATGACAGAACTCTCATCTTGAGCAAACATGAAGTGGAAAGGAAAAACTCTCTCATGAGGAAGAAACCTTTAGCAGAACCACGCTTAGGACAAGCGGCCATCTGCTTCGATCGGCTGGGTTTGAAAGGACAGGAAGGAGGAACAGATACACAAATGCAGGTCAAGAATCACGTTAAGATAGAAATAGTATCAAATAAAAACTATTCAATTTTAACAAATCATTTAAGGAAATGAGGTCAATTTGTCCTAGCAGTCTAAGCTTAAGACAGCATAACAAGTCAACCCTAACAATAGGATTTATCAAATAGGAAAGTCTTAATCCCAGTCTTAAAACTGGACAATGTGTCAGCCTTATGGACGGAAACTGGAAGTTGGTTTCACAAGAGAGGAGCCTGAAAACTAAAAGATCTTCCTCCAATTCTGCTTTTGGAAACTCTAAGGAATGTGAGTAAGCCTGCAGTCTGAGAGGGAAGTGTTCTGTCAGGAAAATATGGAACAATAAGATCTTGCATATAAGATGGAGCTAGGTCGTTGACAGCTTTGTAGGTTAGAAGTAAGATTTTGAGTTCAATTCTGGATTTGACAGGGAGCCATTGGAGATAAGCTAAAACTGGATATGATCTCACCTACTCCAGTTAAAACTCTGGCAGCAGCATTTTTGGATTAACTGAAGACTTTTTAAAGAAGTATTTGGACACCCAGATAACAAACCATTGCAACAGTCCAGTCTAAATGTGACAAATGCATGAATCAGTTTTTCTGCATGATTTTTAGATAAGATGTTTCTAATTTTAGCAATATTGCACAGGTGGGAGAAGGCGGTTCTAAGTTTTAAATCTGGGAGATAAAAGACATGTCCTGATCAATAATAACACCAAGATTTTTAACTTTAGAACTGGAGGTCAGATTAATGTCTTCTAAGGAGGGTGAAAGACTGAAAAAATATATTCCCAAGATGCTCAGGTCCCAAAACTAAAACATCTGTCTTATCTGTATTCAAAGGCAGAAAATGTAGGGTAACGCTGTTTTTTTTGTTGTTGGTTTTTTTTGCCTTTAAGACAACTTCAACTTCAACTTTATTATTAGGTCCCCTAGGGGCAATTCATTTACGTAATGGTAATAGTAGTGAGACAGCCAACAAATTCATTCATACAAACTAAAGTATTAAACAGGATAAAAGAATAAAAAAGTACCTCCATTTCAGATTAAAATATGAGACATTTCAGAAGGTACAACTTAAGTACAACAAATAGTTCATCCTTAAAAACATTAAGTAAGTTTCAAGATAAGAATACTGTACATAGGAAGACATGCTTGTAGTCCAAGTAGCTGATTGGATTCATTGAGTTTTATGGACAAATATATCTGTGTATCATCAGCATAATAATGAAAAATTATCCCATGCTGTTTAATAACATTACCTATTAGAAGCATACCGTATATACCGGGGTAAAGAGTATTGGTCCAAAACCTGAACCTTGAGGAATTCTATGACTAACTTTGGTGTATGATGAAGACTAATTATTTACATTTATAAATTGCAATCTATCAGATAAATATGATTTAAACCATTTTAGAGCCATTCCTGTAATCCCAATATCATATTCATGCCAGGGCAGCACGGTGGCACAACTGGTAGAGCTGCTGCCTCTCAGCGAGAAGGTTGCCGGTTCAAATCCCGGTCCGGGGCCTTTCTGGGTGGAGTTTGCATGTTCTCCCCGTGCATGCGTGGGTTTCCTCCGGGTACTCCGGTTTCCTCCCACAGACCAAAAAACATGCTTGTTAGGCTGATTGGTGACTCTAAATTGACCCTAGGTGTGAGTGTGAGAGTGGATGGTTGTTTGGTGTGAGTGAGACAGGTCCCTCTTGTAAATGAGTCCCCGTGACTCAACGAGGCTAGCCTGTATAAATAAAGGTTGAATGAATGAATGAATGAATGCCACTGTAGTACTTTGTAGAATATTGTGATAATCTGTATCAAATGCAGCACTGAGGTCTAACAGGACCAGTGTAGACACCTGTCCATTTTCAGAGGCCATGAGAATATCATTAGTGACTTTCACTAGTGTAGATTCAGTTCTATGGTGAGCTCTAAACCCTGACTGACACTATTCAAACAGACTACAGGGAACCCCCGACCTACGAACGAGTTCGGGACCTAAGAACCGTTCGCAGCTCGATCCTGTCGTAGGTAGGGGGTGAAAATTGCGTCCCGTTCGTAGGTCGTTATTTCGTTCGTAGGTCGCGGAAATACCGCTAACGGTGCGCCGCGCACACATTTAACAGCATGAGACTGACATACTGGGCCATAAACATGCACAGAACTTTATTTACAAACACTTATCTAAACCATTACACCACACATTCATCCATAAACACACACAGTAACTGTACATCAGTAACTTCACATCAGAACTGCAGGAAATCACATCAGCAAAATGATGTCAACAATCACACATGAACACTTCTCAAAGTGCAGCTTTTAACATCAGAGCAGCAAATCAGCAGGAACTGACATCAGCAAAATGATGTCAACAATCACACATGAATCCATAAATCCATCAGCAGCATCACATCTATCAGAAGCATGTTGCAACCATCATGTTTTTGAAACCAGTGCGTTGATGAGTGTCCATGTGCATGAGAAAGAAGTCCATGAACTCAGAAAAAGCTAGAAGCAGCAGAAAAATGAAACAAAATTGCCTTACTTTGACTGAAGTGTAGGTAGACAGATGTTTTTCTCTCGTTCGTATGTCTCTTCTCATCAATCACCGTAACTAACCCACGAGGGACAAAATGGCCGCAGCCCTTTAAATAGTTACCGCTTTACCTGTACGGATCCCTCCGCCGCCAGGTGCACTGCGGCTGTGTGTACATCCGCCAGAAGCCCAGCCCCCCCTCTCGCTGGCGGTACTTTTCCACTGTCATGCGCAGTGTCACACCCATGCCCAACAAGCAACAGCCAAAGGCAATCCCCTCCCCCACCTCGCCGATTGCCATATGTGACGCAGTTACGCCGTAGCTCGATTATATACTTGTAATGGGGCTTGTTCGTAGGTCGTGCATCCAGTCTGCCGTAGCTTGATTATATATTTTAGCTTGGTTCGTTCGTAGGTCACGAACTTTTCGCCGTAGCTCGATGGCATTCTTCAACTTTGGCTCGTTCGTAGGTCCCGTGGTTCGCAGGTCGATGGAGTCGTAGGTCGGGGGTTCCCTGTATTTCTTAACAGATTATTTCTTTGCAGATGACCACGTAGCTGACAAGTAACTATTTTCTCTAGAATTTTTTAGATGAATGTTAAATTTGATATAGGTCTATAATTGGCTAGGATTCCTGAGTCAAGGTTATGTTTCTTAAGTAAATATTTAATTACAGTAATCTTAAGGCTCTGTGACACAACAATTTATTAGCAACAAATTAAGCAGATCCCAGATGTGTTTATTAAGGGAAATACACATTTTTTCATTCATTCATTCATTCAACCTTTATTTAGTCAGGTAAATCTTATTGAGCCTCGTGGGCTCATTTACGAAAGCGACCTGCTAAAACTAAAGAACGATGAACAGCAATGGTAGAATTTTCTTAAACAATAAACAATAGAAAAACAAAAGAGAGAAAAAACAAAAGAGAGAAATACATTTTTTTTAACAAAGTATAAAAAAACTAGCAAAACATTTTAAGGTAGATGTATAAAATCAAAGACAGGTACATATTTGCATTGGTTGCCAGGATTCCAACATTTAAATAGCCTGGTTGTGATGGGGTTTAGGCAGACTTGTGGATCATTTGGATGAAGCTATTATTTTTGACAATTTAGAGAGCTCAACAGGATAAAAATAGTCCAAACATAAATCAGGTTCTAGAGAATTTTTTTAATTAAGTTGTCTCATCTGACACAGAACCAGAAGCGATACTAAGAATGTTGTTGTTTTTTTCCCTAATTGAAACAATTTTATTTATAAATAATCTCATGAAGTCATCACTGCTTATCATTGTAGGGATGCATGAATTAACTGAGATAAGATTTTTCAATAGTCTAGCTATGGTACTGAAAAGGCACCTGGGGTTGTTTTTATTCTCATCAATTAAAGATGAATAATATAAAGTTATAGCTTTACAGAATGCTTTTAGATAGGGATGCACCGATCCACATTTCTCACTTCCGATCTGATACAGATACTTCATAACTGAGTATCGACCGATACCGATACTTTTCCGATCCGATACTGTTCAGGTATGTGACTCTGTATAGTGAAACTTTTGTACCCAAACTATTCATTTTAACATTGTGTGAGATAAACCCAATGAAGACACTCTTAAGCCTTACAATAGGGAACCCATTGACTTTAACAGCACACAGGACAGGAGGCAAGTATACCACACACATGTCCTCCTTACTCATGGTGCAGCTGAAAAAACAAAAAAAGCGCTAAGCATGATGGGAAAGCCAACACAGCCACTCCCCTTAACCACTAAGAGAGTGGATTTTGTTGTCTTTCCCATAATGCTTAGCGCTTTTTTAGTTTTTTCAGCTTTAGCTGGGCAAACTATTGGTTATAACTATTGGTTATAATGGGAAAGACAACAAAACCCACTCTCTTAGTGGTTAAGGGGAGTGGCTGTGTTGTCTATCCCATCATGCTTAGCACTTTTTTAGTTTTTTTCAGCTGCACCATGAGTAAGGAGGACATGTGTGTGGTATACTTGCCTCCTGTCCTGTGTGCTGTTAAATTCGGTGGGTTCCCTATTGTAAGGCTTAACAGTGTCTTCATTAGGTTTAACTCACACAATGTTAAGAAGGGCAGTCACAGAATGCGATTGAATGCAAATGCTCTTTGAAGCTGGATCGGAAAAATATCGGCAGGTTGGATCCGATATCCGATACTTAAATAATGCTGATATCGGATACCGATACCGATACTGGATCGGATCTGCCCCATCCCTATTCGTAACTCCGAATTGCTGTAAGTCGAGGCCGCCGTTACTCCATTACCAGCATATAACTATGCTGGTAATGGAGTACGATACCGGATCGGATCGACCCTGTGCCGTGTGCAAAACACCAGCGGGCGGCTGTGGCCTGCGGGCCGGCTCTAATAGTTATTAAATATCATCCAGGGGGCCATAAATATTTGCTTCGTGGGCCGGATCTGGCCCGCGGGCCACCAATCTGACATATGTGTCCTAAAAAATGTTTCTAAACGCTCTAAAAGAGCACATACTGTCATGATTTCAGCTCTGTGCCTTGTCTGCTCTTTGCCACATGCAAGTGCTTCTGGCCACGCCCACTTCTCCACTTTGCACAAGATCAGCTGATCAGCTGCAGCAGGAAGCTTATCCTGCAGTATGGGCTGCACACAGGCGCATCAGGTGCTAAATAATTTTAAACAATTTATTTTAAATAAAAAAATTCCATGCCGATCATGCGGCTCATCCATCAATCAGCCAAGTGTGTGTCATGTCCAATCTTATTTTGAAAAACCACGATAGAGCGAGTTCGCGATAAGGGAACCGCAAAGTATCTAGGGACAACTGCATCTTAATAAGATTTATTTGACTACCTTCGTATGGTTTGCTGCAACAGTTCTAAAAATTGCTGTATTTTCTAACACCCTCTGCCATCTACTCCTCAGCAGAGTAGATGAGGTGAAAAGAGGACCATGTAGTTCAGCTGCATTTAGGCAAGAATACTGTATGTACATACATTTCTGGCACATCACACAATACTTTCTGCATACACATGTGAGAAAAAAAATCCTGCCAGCAGCTGGTATACACTTTGGCTTCTCTGATTGGCAGTGTGAGAAGAAAATTATGTGACTTTTGTCACACAACTGCATTCCCGAGAAAATAATTCTGACTGTTTTGCTTAGTTCAAAACAAGTTTCACTTACAAAACTTGTTTCAACCTTTCACAATAAGTCTCAAACACATGCACAGAATATTGACTCTTAAATAGTCTTGTAAATTTTGTTGTCTAAGCTGTCTGATATGTTTTCCGAAGAACAATAATGGAAGCAGCACGGTGGCACAGTTGGTAGAGCTGCCGCCTCTCAGCGAGCAGGTTACACCCTGGTTCAAATCCCAGCTGGAGGCCTTTCTGTGCGGAGTTTGCATGTTCTCTCTGTGCATGAGTGGGTTTCCCCTGGTACTCTGGTTTCCTCCCACAGACCAAAAACATGCATGTTAGGCTGATTGGTAACTTTAAATTGTTCCTAGGTGAGAGTGAGAGAGTGAATGGTTGTGTGTCGCACTGTGATGGACTGTAGACCCGACCAGGGTGTCCCCTGCCTAAAAGGGAGAAGCGGGTACAAATAATGGATGATGACCAGTTTACCAGTGAATACATGTACAGGGAGCAGTGATGGGTATAGTAGTTTCAGCCAGTTATGAATCTTAGTGCACCGTGATAGACAGCATCCACATGCAGCATTTCCAAATGCTCAGAGTTAGAATGGATCTATTTGTTTAAAAGAAACCCAGTTTTACTGGTCAGAAAATCAGTCGGAAAGAATGTAAAGTGGCTTCATGTTACAAATGAAGAACCAGTGTTGTTCGTTTGGGCATACTGATCAGCAGGTTTACCAAACACTGTAATCATACCTCTGAACACAGACACTGACATGGATTCTGATCCATGTATGGGATGGACTGATGCTCCGTGGAGAAGAGAGGAGGAGAACAGAGAGAGGGGATGGTGTGATAATGGAGGCAGTGAAGAGGAAACACTTGCAGGATACAGAGACGATGGTCCAAGCTCCCGAGTATTAACAGGGAGGCAGGAGAAGCAAGCTGCAGGTGAACAGATGAACAGGACTGTATGATAAAGTGCATGTGTGTGTGCATGTGTGTGTGTGTGTGTGTGGGGGGGTGTGTGTGTGTGTGTGTGTGTGTTGGGGGATGGGGTGCATATTAAAAATGCAGCACAGGGGAACACGTCGGGCATTCACAGTAATTAGATGACAAAGCGGCAGCGGGCTGGAGATGAGAGAGAGGGGTCACACACAATGCCACTACCACTGGGTAATTTGTAAGTGTCAATCACCAGCCTGCTGGGGGAAAAGAGAGGGGAGGGGGCGGTGCTGGGGTAGGAGGAGGGAGTGAGAGTCAATATGAAGGTGCAAGCTGGACTGAGACAGACAGGAAGGCAGGAAAGAGGTAGGCAGGCGGGGCCTGGGGCGGGGGGATTGAAAAAAAAAAAGTCTGAGGAGTCACAAAATAAAGAAAATAATTTAATGAATTTTAAATTTAATGGGCGAGAAGAAAGAGGAAAAACAGCATTCAGTTTTTAAGCTCCTAGATGTAATTTAAAGGGAAAGGTTTATGGCCCTGTTCCATTAATAACAATACAGCACGGTTCGACTCAACTTGGCATGATTCCAAGGCTTTTCCACTAGCAATGGTTTGTGGAACAGGTCCCTTTTTCTTTGGGGGTTCCAACTGTGCCGAACTAGCCCTAAAACATGATGTCAGAACACTGTCGCCCACTTATTGGTCAGGGGGTGGAGTCACTGGATGTTTGAGAAACTTTCACAACAATCCAATCCACCATTTGCAATAACTCAAACACGACTCTACCTGATTTTGCGATTTTAAAAACAATAACGACAACACTATGGTCTAATGCTGACATACAGGCATTTTTCGTGCTGGTGTCCGACGACAAAATTCAGAGTGAGTTAGGCCCTGTTTACACGGACACTGTGTGGGGGAAACGGATGTTTTGGGTATGTTAATTAGGTGAAAAGTTTTGCGTTGACACGGTCGAATTCTGTGGATACGACTCTCTCCCCCTCCAACCCCCGTCCTCATGATTTCACTGTAGTTACCATGCTGGGCCTTTAGATGGCGCTGTGATTTTTGGAACCTTCACTACTACGCATGCGCTGCCTGAGGTAAACAGCTGCCTGTCTGCTTTCCTCTCTGGCTAAAATCAGCTAACTACAAGTTGTTGTCAACAAGTTAACAACAAGTTAAAGCTGGAATTTGGATAAGAGTCAACAGATTTGAGTCAGTGGGACCCGCTTCATCTAACAAGCTGCACACTAGACGCTGAGACTGTGGACCAGAACCGCTGAGTGGACTGTGGACCAGAACCGGACTTTACTCCGTGATGCAGCTGACTTACAGCAGGTAAATCAACGTTCTTAATATAATGTTTGCTTGTGTTTACTTTGATCACACAACAACTGAGTTTTTATTTATTTATTTATTTATTTCTGCCAGGTGGAGAAGCTGTCGCTCCAGCAGGCAGACGGTTCGGCGCGGTTCTGATGGGTCCAGATGAAAACACAGCAAGAGTCCAGTTCATTAACGTAGTTACAGTTCGGTTCACGTGTTTTAATAGTGTGTTCAGTTTAATTCTCAGTGTTTGTGTTTAAACTTTGGTGCTGAATAAATAAATAAATAAATAATAAACCTGGTGTCTTCATTTTCACAGCACGTTACGCACTGTTTAAAAAATGTAACGAGTCCAGATAGATACTGTAGTTCAGATAAATTTACATCTCCCACGCCAACATAAATACTGTTTATTATTGTTAAACTGTTATATTTTGCAACGTGACACGTGAAATGTCAGACTGTCCACGCGCATGCGGGCTGCGCGCATGTGGTTGACACAAAAGCTCCACGGGAGATGTTTACATTATCAGCGGGGGGTCAGCGAAAAACTTCCACCTTGAGAGCAGGGTCAGAAAAGTATCGGTGTCATCGAGGGGGGCCAGCAGCGTCGTGTAGGCGATAAGCAAAGTCGCAAAGAGAAAGTAGCGGTTACACTCAAAATACGCGCCGTGTAAACTGGCCCTTAGATGGTGCTCCGCCGGTCCCCCCGGTTCTCTCCACTGGAGCCTCGGAGCCCCCTCAGGCTAGGCAGGGCATTATCACCCCGGATCTGAGCTCTGCCGTTCACTGCGGAAAATCGTCTGTGCTGCCGACCTGGGAGAGCACGCGAGGCCAGGGCTTGTGCGGGCCCCGGCCTAGTGCTCCTGCAGACTCCAATCTCCACCAGTCACCGCGGAGGATCTTACGAGCTGCTGACCTGCAGGAACAAGCGAGGCCAGGGTCCGGGCCCCGGCCTCCGAGCTGAACCCATCCACTAAAACAGTTACTCAAAGTATAATGAAAACATGAACTCTTACCGTGCTGAGCTAAGTCGAACCGTGCTGTACCGGTACGTACTAATGGTACTAATGGAAAAGAGGTACTATTCCTTGCTGAATAAATGCATATCACCTGCCGCTATTTATCCCAGTGTTCAAACTGAGCTCATCCTAGGTTGAAAAATGACAAGAATGTCTTGTGCAAAATGACCAAATCTGGTTCGATCATATACTATCACACGAAAGTTTAGCTCAATTTCTTTAAAAATCACTGAGGCTTTGCTATTTTCACACTTGTTGAGGTACATTAGGTGTTGGTGAAAATTAGAATATATCCACAGGACTCCATTTAGCATCTGTTTGTCAAAATCTACTATAATTGTGGACCTTGTGGAGATCACTCACTTTAAGAAAAACAAAGACGTATCCGTCAATAAATAATTTTAACAAACTATATTGTTAAGCAATATAAACACTGTCCTACTGTCCTCATCCATGTCTTGTACCAGTCTAGCATACCGCTCTGTCACTACAGATTTCCTCATGCAATACCACACCTCCTCCCATGGCACCTTGCAATGTGTTTTTTTTTCTATCCACAAAATGACAATGGAGTTCTTTCTGATCCACTCCGTACTTCTCCATATGCATCCTCAAAGCAAATATGTAATCTGTGATTAAAGTTAGTTCACGGAGGCAGCATCTTGAGCAGGGAGACCCAAACATCTCTTTCCACAGCCACCTCTTCCAGCTCTTCTAAGAAGAGTCCAAGACCTTCAGACGCCAACCGAGACACAGTCTCTCCAGAGTGTCCTGGGAATTTCCTGGGGTCTCCACCCAATCAGACATGCCCAAATAACCTCCCTAGGGAGGTGCCTACGGAGCATCCTTACTTGATGTCATCACCATCTCATCTGGCTCCTCTTGATATGGAGGAGCAGCGGCTCTAATCTGAGACTCTCCTGGATAACCAAACTTCTCACCCTATCTTTTTTTTTCTTTCTTGATGGCCTCCCTTCTCCCCTTACAGCCATCCTCTCCACACCATTATTATGAAATATTTGTTCTAATAATTATCTAGTGGAGTTTTTTTGATAATAGGATAGAGAGAAAGGAAAGATGCAAAGTGAGACTACAAAATATAAGAAATTTACACAAAGAGAGCACAAGGCAAAACACCAGACCACTGTCTGTACACCTGCAAACAACATGACAAAATACAACAACAAAATACATATGTATAAAGAACTTAGAATATTCATGGCTTTGCAGTAAATTTCTATAAATATATATACCCATACCTATCCATATATACATACATACAAACACATGCACATACATTCACATACACATCTACATATCTACATACTATGAGACAGTCTGGGGCTGAACACCTCAATGTGTAACTGGCTGCTAGACTTCCTGACCAGGAGACCACAGACAGTACGGGTCGGGAATAACACATCCAGCACCATCACATTGAATACAGGAGCCCCACAAGGATGTGTGCTGAGCCCCCTTCTATTCACCCTGCTAACACACGACTGCACACCATCATACAGCTCCAACCACTTCATCAAGTTTGCGGACGACACAACAGTGGTAGGTCTCATCAGCAACAACGATGAGACGGACTACAGGAACGAGGTGAGCCGCCTGGCCTTGTGGTGCGGACACAACAATCTCACTCTCAACGTGGAGAAGACAAAGGAGATTGTTGTGGACTTCAGGAAGAGGGATGCACAACATGCCCCTCTGACCATCAACAGCACCGCAGTGGAGAGAGTAGACAGCACCAAGTTCCTGGGAGTGCACGTCTCAGAGGACCTGTCCTGGAGCAGGAACACTGCATCACTGGCCAAGAAGGCTCACCAGCGTCTCTACTTTCTCCGCAAGCTGAAAAGGGCTGGAGCTTCAACCCCCATCATGTGCACCTTCTACAGAGGTGCCATAGAAAGTGTCCTGACCAGCTGCATCACTGTGTGGTTTGGTGCATGTACTGCATCCTGCCGCAAGAGCCTCCAGCGCATCGTGAGAGCAGCTGAGAAGATCGTCGGCACCTCCTTCCCCTCACTGCAGGACTTACACAGCAACCGCCTCACTCGGAAAGCCCTCTGCATGGCAGGTGATCCCACACACCCACTACACAGCTGCTTCAGACTGCTGCCATCAGGGAGGAGACTGAGGAGTCTCCAGGCTCGAACCAGCAGACTGAGAGACAGCTCTGTTCATCAGGCAGTCAGGATGCTAAACACTCTGCCTGCTCTGCCTCCCCTCCCATTTGAACTGCCTTAACACAAAAAACTTTCTCACACATTACCACACAACACAAAGATTTTAACACTGGACTCTGTGTCATCAAACGGGTTATTCACTAAACTCTCGGTCATGTGCTCATTCAGTTTGCACTACTTCTCATATTTGCACTAATGTTTGTATTACATTACTGCCTATAGTCATACTACTGTTTACATTCACTGTTTACATTTATTAATACTGTTTACATTTATTACTACTGTTTACATTTATTACTACTGTTTACATTTACACTACTTTTATATCTACACTACTGCTGATACATATACAGTATTCTCTGACTAGCCTTATTTAAGGATGCCCAATGTGCCTTATGTGCCTTACTGCATATGCCACTTTGCCTCTATACCAACATCAACTACCTCATACATATACTGTGTACATTAACTCATATGCTGCTTTGCCACTCTTTGCAAATGTCAATGCTAGAACCTTCAGTTTATTTTATAGATATACTTTTTATACTTTTATACTACTATGCAAAAACTCAGGACAGTATTACACTTTTATTATTTCATTTTATGCTTATGTTCATTAAATGTTTAGTGTTTTAGTGTTGGTGTAAATTTTCATACTTTTATACTACTATGCAAAAACTCAGGACAGTGTTACACTTTTACTATTTTATGCTTATGTTTATTAAATGTTTCAGTGTTTTAGTGTTTAAATGGTTACTGTTGCACCGAGGGACTGAGAGAAACGCAATTTCAATCCTGTGTATGTCCTGTACATATTGCAGTTCTGACAATAAAGTTGACTTTGACTTTGATAACTACATATGCATCCCTACATCTATTTGTATGTGGTTGAGAGCATGCATAAGTGTATAAGGCTTCTCTAATAGAACATTTAATAGTGACTGTGAAGCAGCAGAGACCCGACCCCCAAGACCCGAGGCAGACAAAGGGGGACCAGAGCCCAAGACCCCAAGAGGGTCCCCGAGCGTGGAGCCCCCAGAGCCACCCACACAGGATGAACCACTCACCTACCCCCAGATCGAACCATAAGGGAGAACCGGAAAAGCCTTACCAGCAACCACACATAGTGACACCCTGGGGCCAATAGCATCAAACTCATAGGCCCCCACCGGAACCCGCTGCCCCGAGGCAGATCCAGGCCTGATCACAGAGGCCCTTGCCCTGAGGACGCCCCCCACAAGGCCAGGGCCCAACAGGACCAGAGGACCTGAGCCCGACCAGGCAGTTAAACCAAACTTCTCACCCTATCTCTAAAAGAGAGTCCAGCTACCCTGCAGAGGGAATTCCTTTCAACTGCTTGTATCCACAACCTCATTCTTATGGTCACTACCCAGAGTTTGTGGGTATAGGTGAGGGTAGGTACATAGACCGACCTGTAAACAGAGAACATCATTTTACAGCTCAGCTTCCTGTTTACTACAACAGAACATCACAGAGTCCGTAAACTGCAGACGCCTCACCAATCCATCTGTCAGTCTCACACTCCATTCTTCCCTCAACCATGAACAAAACCCAAGATATTTTAACTCCTCCACATAAGGCAGAACCTCACCCTACACCAGACAAGAGCTATCCTTACACCTAGAAACTGTCCATGAAATTTATTAACAGAATTGGTGACAACAGGCAGCCCTGAAGGAATCCAGCTCCCACCCTGAAGGGGTCCAACTTACTGCCAGCAACTCTTGCATTGCTTGCTTATCAATCCAGTGGCTCTGCCCACAATGTCCATGTGATGTTGCAAAGCCAAGTCAACCAAGACAGCCCACAACATCCAGAGCCTTAGAATAATCAGGGCAGAACTCATCCACACCCCGGAGCCCTGCTGCCACAGAGCTTTTTAACTACTTTGACAGCCTCAATCATGGTTATGAATAGATAAATCCCAAACTCCCACAACTCAGCTTCCTACATGGAAGATGTGCCAGTAGGATTGAAAAGCTCCGAGAAGTATTCCTTTCACCTCCTGAAGACATCACTTGTTGAGGTCAACAGTACCCCACCTTCACTGAACCCATTGTTAATAAACTGTTGCTTTACTTTTGTCAGCTGTCTGATGGGTTGTCAGAATTTCCTCTGAGCTGATTAGGAGTCTCTATCCAAGGCCTCATCTAACTCATCCCACATCTGAGCTTTTACCTCAACAACAGTCAAGGCCGTGGCCTGCTTGGTCTTCTCATACTCCTCAGCTGCAGCTGCAGTCCCACCAGCCAACAAGGCCTGATAGGACTCCTTCTTCAGCTTGTCAGCCTCCCTAACCCAGCTACCAGGTGTCCACCACCAAGTTTGAGGATAGCCTCTGTGTGAAGTATCAACAACCTTGTGGCCACATTTCAAGGCAACCACCTGAACAACTGGAGCACGGAACATGGCTTTCTTGGACTCAATGTCCCCCCACCTCAGCTGGGATGTGAATAAAGTTCTCAAAGAGGTGCGAGTTGAAGGTCTTTCTGACAGGTTCTTCTTCCATACTATCCCATCACACTCTCAGCAAACATTTGGGTCTATTGTGTCTGTCTAGATCTTCTCCCACCATATGATCCAACTCACTAACAGGTGGTGATCAACTCCTCTCTTTACCTGAGCGTCCAAAACAAATGACTGCAAATCAGATGGCACAACTACAAAGTCAATCATCAATCTACGGCCTAGGGTGTCCTGGCACCAAATGTAGTTATGGACAACCTTATGGTCAAACATGGTGTTTGTGATGAACGAGCCATGACTAGCACAGAGGTCCAACAACAGAAAACTGCTTGGGTTCAGCTCAGAGGGACTGTTCCTCCCAATTATACCCCTCCAGGTCACACTGTCATTACCCACATGGGTATCAAAATTCCCCAGCAGAATAAAGGAGTTCCCAGTTGGAGCACCTTCCAGCAATCCCTGCTAAGGACTCAATGAAGGCCGGACACTCTGAACTGCTGTTTGGCATGTAGGCACAAACAACAGCCAGAACCCATCCCCCGCACCCAAAGGTACAGGAAATATACCCTCTCGTCTATTGTGGAAAACTTCAACACGCAGACACCAAGTCGGTGGGCTAAGAGTAGACCCACATCCGATCGGCATCTCTCACCATAGGCAACTCTAAAGTAGAATATGGTCAAGCTTCTCTCAAGGAGATTGGTTCTGGGGCCCATGCTGTATGTTGAGATGAGCCCAACTATATCTAGTCAGTACTTCTCAACCTCAATTACAAATACAAGCTCAGGCTCCTTCCCTACCAAAGAGGTTATATTCCATGTCCCAAGAGCCAACATTTGTAAGCCTGGGTCAGAGCGCCAAGGTTCCTGCCTTGGAAAGATGAATGGAAAGATGTTCTCAGCCATCTCAACCACAATAAAAACATCCATAACCTTTGTCAAAAACTTCTCTATAGTCATAATCACTAGTCTCTGCCTGCTCCCTATCTATTCTCGTCTTGCCTTACTGTCATCTGCCAAGCCCATTTCTCTGCAGTTTATCAGCACTCATGCACCACACCTGTTCCTCGCCCTAGTTGAGAACCCCACTCACCACTAACCTCTGCCAGATTATCATACCATTCTTAGAATCTGATATCCAGCCATCTTGTTCATGTTCATGCCTGACATTCATGCCTTGTTCTTTGGATTTTGACCTCATGCCTCGTCTTGTGGATTTACCATTCTGCCTGCTCCTCGTCTAGTTTTGTTCTGTCCATCTCACCTGGCAACGACTACCGGTACTTTTTCTGCCTTACATTTTTGTATTTACGGATTATCCATAAGACTTGTTTCTGGACCTTTGACTCCCTGTGCTTGAACCCCACTTTTTCTCTCAGACCCCGCTCTTGAATTGCCCCACAGACCACACTAATCACAGCACTCTTTTGCAGCTACCCTGCAGCCAGTGAGGATGATGTCATCTCTGCATGCTCTGACAGGTGACTCTCACCCCACCTGCCTGTGAATATATGTTCCCATCCTGCAGCTTCAAATCAAAATGGTTGTTTTTGTTTGTTTTACACTCTTGTTGTCTGGCTGAGATTTGAATCCTAAAACCTGATCCTTTACACTCTAATACTTATCCTCATTTATATGTCCAGATGAGACACCAATTACCCTCCTACCTGTCTCTCTAATTACTGTTGCTACAGTAGTCCAGTCAATTGAGAGCTCTTTCTTACCACCCAAAGCCTTTAACAACACCTCTTTGAATTCCTCACATTATTCCTTCCTCAGCTTCCACCATTTGGTCTTCTTTGGTTTTACTCTTTATCTTTTATTCACAACAGTCATTCTACACAAACCATCCAATGCTGCCTGGTCACATTCTCCCATGCCAGAACCTTACAGTCCCCCATTTCCCACAAGTTTTCTCTTCTACACAGAATGTAGTCGACCTGCATACTCCTGCCTCCACTTCTATAGGTCACTCTATGCTCCTCCCTCTTTTGGAAATAGATGTTGACTACAGAAATTTCCATCTTCTAGGCAAAATCCACCACAATATGTCTTTCCTGGTTTCTTTCCTTGACACCAAACATATCTATCACTTCCTCATCCCTACTGTTTCATTCACCAGTTGCAATTGTAGCCTCTTTTACTAAGGAGTGCTCAAGTACTTCTAAAATTTAACTTAGCACCCCTTAAAAATAAAGAAACCATGATAAAGTTTTGTAAGAAAGCTAATTTCTCAAACCTTAGATTCATCAAAAATATTGAATACATTTGGAATAAATACAATAAAACTTTATTTATAAAGCACTTTTAAAACAGCACATTTGGCCAAATTGCTGTACATTAACACAAACAAGCAAGCATAAAAAACATAAAATCAACTGATACCATTGTAGTGGAACAGGCCCTCATGCCTGACCTGGGTTTACACCTTTTCACATCTCTCTGAAACTCTTAGTGTTACACTTTTATTGAAGCTCTCAAGGAGACAAGTGGACACTATTTTATTACATTTATTTTGAATTAAGAGACACAAATCAGAAGAGACTTTCTTTCATTTGTGTTGATTCAGAATTAATCAACACAATAACTTCAATATACTGTATTGATCGTGGTTTATGCTGTTAGAATATTAGTCACTTCTTCATATGATGAATCAAAGCATCACCTGTTATGCATATGAACAGTATATTCTTAAATATGTGTATGATCTTACTAAGCTGGTATATTTTAAATATGCCAAAGTTAAAAGAACAACTCAGAATGATCTGTTAGTATTTGTTTGAAGTGTTTTGGGAACAAAGTGAAACGTCGTAGACTTAAGTTCTCTCCTGTCTCCTGTCCTTTCTAAAAACAAATCTCATCTGTTCTCAAAACATTATCTGTTTGTTCACACCTGCAAGTATTCTGACGTACTATTTTTCTCTCCTATCCTGAGTGGCCCTCACACGTTCCCCCTCTCTCATTTGGTGAAACAAACCAACGAGCGAGCTGAACGTAACGCTGGTCACACTCCCTTCTTAAAAGTGACACTTCCTGTAGGCTCGTCAGAGCAAAATGGAGCAAGAGAGCAAAATGGAGTCTGGAGTGAGTCAACTATGAACTTTCTCTTTTTGAAGCTGATAACGTCCGACCATGAGTCAAAGGGTCCGCGTTTCTCAGCAAGGTTTAACAGCAAGCTCGTTGTGGAACTGATTTTGAGCTTCTAAGCTCAGAATACAATGTGTTCTATCCAAGAGCACTTTTATTCTGAAAAGCCAACCAGGACGTGCCGTTACTTCATTCCGATTGACGCACACGTCTGGAGACGCTGAAGAACGGTAAACACATGACCAACTGGACCGCGGGAGATTGACCATCTTCACGAGGTAACAAAGTCGTCAGATGCTTTGCCAAGTGTACCGACGTTGTAGCGGAGATTGGCCGGAGAGCTGCCATGCTTCCTGGTTAAAAACACACCACTCTAACTCCTTTCATCCTTAAACTTCCTCCTTAAACTTTGTTTCTAACAGTAAAACTGTAAGTTTGTGCTGCAGAAATAAGTTAATAAGACCTAGTACTTGTGTTCTGTTGTCTCTAAGTTTTAATCTGTGAAAGTTAGTTATAGGAACCCTGATCGATCAATCCATGTAAATATGTTGTGATTGTAATTTAATGATTTATTAATTAAATTATTCATCTCCTGGTGAATCAACATAAGTTAACGTTTCATGTCTTTACATTTCATCACTGAATCACAGATTTATTCAATATTAATCTGAAAAAGATGAGAACCCGTGAATAAGATGATAAATTGTCAGTCAAACTCTGCTCAATTTACATCTAAAATATAGATAAGTCAGCAAACTGACCTCTTCTTTCTATTTTATTACACCATAATAGTAATGAAATACTAGATCATAAAACGTCAAACAGTAAAAACAATAAAACAAATAACTTAAAAACAGCAAAAACCAACATTTCAATATCCAGTAAAATCAGTGGGGTTTTTTTTGTTTGTTTGATTTCTGCATGAGTCAGATCCTCAACTTCATCTGTCAATCATTCCAGTAGGCTTGTCAGTACCTCACCAATCGGCAGTCTCAGTTTGTCCCGAAGAGAAATGTCCCTTACCTGAAGGAGCTGCACCTCCTTCTTCTCTGACAACATTATTGCAGTTTTGCATTACCACTGTTTTGCAGTCAAAGGGATTCCATGAAAAATCATCCGAAATTGGAAAAAATGTTTAAATGGTTTAAGTGCCATTCAGAAAGCATTACCCTGGGCATTTAGAGGATGAATACAGTTTATTCCGTTTCCAAAATCAAAACAGAGTTTGGAAAAAAATGTAAAAGCTGGATAAAGACCTATGGCCGAACTCAAGATTCAAGATTCAAGTTCCTTTATTATCCCCGAGGGGCAATTAGATTTGCAGTCAATAGGAGTGCACAGTTTCATACATACATATGCACTTACACACACATACACATATAAACACAAGACAATAAAACATTAAAATAACAGTGTTAAAATTAGTGTGCATTAAGAAACCTGATTGCTACTGGGATAAATGAGTTTTTAAATCTGTTCGTTCTACATTTGGGTTGTAGAAACCTGCGTCCAGATGGAAGCAACCTGAACTCGTCATGGAGTGGGTGATCAGGGTTTGCCAGAATCTGCCTGGCCTTGTTCACTGACCTCACCTTGTGTAGGTCTGCGAGGTTCTTTAGGTCTATGCCAGCAGTTTTGCTGCACATCCTGACAATCCCCGAGAGTTTGCTCTTGTTCTTACAGGTCAAAAGTCCAAACCAACAGATGAAGGAAAATGTTAAAATAGACTCAATAAAACATGAATAAAACATTCTCATAAAAGTTGAATCAACATTAAAACCACAAAGCTTCCGATAAAAATACATCCTCTGGTGGGCCTTTTTGCAAAGTGCATTCACGTGAAGGTCAAAGGTCAATTTATCATCGAAAACAGTTCCCAGGTATTTATATTGTTGCACTACCTCCACAGCTTTTCATTCATTCATTCAACCTTTATTTAGTCAGGTAAATCTTTTGAACCTCATGGGCTCATTTACGAAAGCGACCTGCTAAAACTAAAGAACAATGAACAGTAATGGTAGAATTTCCTTAAACAATAAACAATCAAACAATAAACAATAGAAAACAAAAGAGAGAGAAAAAAAAATATATATATATATATATATATATATATATATATATATATATACATATATATATATATATATATATATATATATATATACATATATATACATATATA
>JBBPBX010047475.1:0-26142 GCA_038048925.1 Garcialebias charrua | reverse complement strand
AAAAACAGAGTAACATTGTGTATGCTGTTCAGTGTCAGGAGGGCTGTGATCAGTCTTATATCGGGGAAACTAAACAGCCACTGGCCAAAAGGATGGCCCAGCACAGAAGATCAACATCATCAGGTCAGGACTCTGCAGTCTACACTCATCTCCAGGCCAGCGGTCACTCTTTCAGGGATGAAGATGTTCACATCCTTGATAGAGAGGAACGATGGTTTGAGAGAGGAGTAAAGGAGGCCATCTTTGTGAAAAGAAACCGCCCATCATTAAACAGGGGTGGAGGCCTCCGAGTTCAACTGTCCCCCTCCTACAATGCTGTGATTGCTGGTATCACTCAGCCCTCTGTGAATAGCAAACAACCATCAGGGTGCTAACGATCCATTGTTAGGCTGATGGTCCTCCTTGATCATGTGAGCAGCTGGTTTCAGGCTGTCATCAGCCAACTGGTTGTGTAACACTGTGAGAGGGTGCTATTTATAAGACTGAGCTGAACCCAGCACCGACAAGCTGCCGTTAAAAACCAAAGAAGAAGAAGAAGAAGAAGCACCTCAGACTGAGGAAGTCTTTCGGACGAAAGACGAAACGTTTCTACAATTTTTTGCTTTGTTTTGTTTTTTTTGTTTTTTTTTGAATGTCCAGAGGACCAGACTTAGCTTTTTTAGATTGACAATGTATACTAATGTGCCTGGATTAGCTCAATGGATAAAGTGTTTGCCTTTGGTCCCAAAGCTCATGAGTTCAAGTCCCGCATGGTACAATGTTTTTTTTTTTTTTATTCATTCCAGATTAAAAAAGCACAAGAAAACTATTTACAAAACGGCAAGAAATAAAACAATGCATTAAATGAAAGGAATCAGACGAAGAAAATAATCTTATCTGCCCCTTCTCAAACTTTTTTTTTTCAAACACTCTTTTATTGGATAAAAAAAGAAGAATGTGTTGACCACAGCCTGTGGTTAACACATTCTTCTTTCTTCACAGGCATATTATAAAAAAATATATATAATATCATAAAAACATAAATATATATGAAAAAAATATGTGAAATCCTACCCGAACCGGAAACCCTGGTTAAATAAAGAAGTTCACACCTTGCTAGCAGCCAGGGATACTGCATTCAAGTCAGGAGATAAAGTGGAGCTGAGAAAGAGCAGGAATAAACTGAAGGATGGCATTAAGAAGGCCAAGGCCACGTATGCACAGAGGATCGAGGGACAGTTCACCTCACAAGACCCACGGAGCATGTGGAAGGGTATTAAATGCATAACAGATTACAAAGGCAAAAACAAACAATGCCCCAGGGACCCATCTCTGCCTGATGCCCTCAATAAGTTTTATGCACGTTTTGATGATCCAAACAGACCAGCTAGCACCAGACTCACCTCATCACCAGATGAAGAGCATCTCAGGGTGTCCGCAGCAGAAGTGAGAGGCAGTCTCAGAAAGATTAATCCTCATAAAGCAACCGGACCAGACAACATCCCAGGGAAAGTTCTGAAGGAATGTGCGGACCAGCTCTGTGAGGTGCTGGCTGACATCTTCACCACCTCACTTGCACTGGAGTCAGTTCCCACCTGCCTGAAGACCGCGACCATCATCCCAGTCCCAAAGAGCTCCACAGTGACTGGTCTGAATGACTATAGACCGGTGGCCCTCACCCCGATAGTCGCTAAATGTTTTGAGAAACTGGTCATGTCCCACATCAAGGCAACCGTCAACATCAATGAGGACCCTCATCAATACGCATACCGTGAGAACCGATCAACAGAGGACGCCATTTCTTCCGTGGTCCACACTGCTCTCACCCACCTGGATCAGAAGGACTCATACGTGCGTCTGCTCTTTGTGGACTTCACATCTGCCTTCAACACCATGATCCCCCAAACTCTGATAGACAAACTATCTACACTTGGACTAAGCCCCTCTATTTGTAACTGGGTACTAGACTTCTTAACAGACAGACCACAGTCCGTGAAGATCCACAACTTCTCCTCCTCCACCATAACCCTCAGCACTGGCTCTCCTCAGGGATGTGTGCTGAGCCCCCTTCTGTTCACTCTGCTCACATATGATTGTACAGCCACACTTCCAGGCTGTCATATTGTTAAGTTTGCAGATGATACAGCGGTGGTGGGATGCATCACAAACAATGATGAGTCCAGCTACAGACAGGAGGTGGAACACCTGGAGAGCTGGTGCAAAGAGAATAATCTTCACATGAATGTGAAGAAGACAAAGGAGATGATTGTGGACTTCAGAAGGAACAAACACACCCATGCCCCACTGAAAATAGGTGGGTCTGCAGTGGAAGTGGTCTCCAGCTACAAATACTTGGGTGTACACATGAATGATAACCTCAGCTGGAGCAACAACACCACCAGCCTGATCAAGAAAGGTCATCAGAGACTCTACTTCCTCAGACGGCTGAGACGAGCTGGTCTGAGCAGCCCAGTTCTCACCTCGTTCTACAGGTGTGCAGTGGAGAGCGTCCTGTGCTCCAGCATCAACGTGTGGCATGGAGGCTGCACAGTTGAAGAGAGGAAAGCTCTGCAGAGAGTGGTGAAGGCTGCACAGAAGTCTGTTGGAGTCAGTCTCCCCATCACAGACATTTACACCTCCAGATGCAGGAAAAGAGCCACCTGCATCATGAAAGACCTCACTCATCCAGCACACTCACTCTTTGCCCCACTCCCCTCAGGACGGAGGTTGAGGAGCATCAAGTGTAGAACCACTAGACTGAGGAACAGCTTCTACCCTGAGGCTGTTAGACTCATGAATAAATAAAAATAAAATAAAAAATAAACACTGCAAAATATCACATCATACTGATGCTGATCTGTTTTCTTGTTGCTGTGTTCATCTGTGTTCATCTGTGACCATCTGCTCATACAAACTCATGTTCGTGCTGCTGTTTATTCCCACTATATTAGGCTTAGTGTATTACTAGTTGATGTTTTTCTTAGTTAGTTCTAGATGTTATTACTGTTTTTCTCTTGCATTTGTTGTTGGATGTAACTGGGACCTCGTGTACATAATCTCGTTTTCATCACATGTACCACATGCGGTGCAAATGACAATAAAGACTCTCTGACTCTCTGACTCTGATATTAACTACTTTTTTTATCCAATAAAAGACAAATGTAAAATTAGTTGTTTGAATCGAGTGTTTGAAAAAAAAATAGTTTGAGAAGGGGCAGATAAGATTATTTTCTTCGTCTGATTCCTTTCATTTAATGCATTGTTTTATTCCTTGCTGTTTTGTAAATAGTTTTCTTGTGCTTTTTTAATTTGGAATGAATAAAAAAAAAAAAAAACATTGTACCATGCGGGACTTGATCCCACGAGCTTTGGGACTGAAGGCAGACGCTTTATCCATTGAGCTATCCCAGGCACATTAGTTTAGCATTGTCAACTTCTTCTTTAAAAGTGGACGGTTTGTTCGAACCCCCCGAACCCCCCTTGCCTACGCGCATGCACACAGGGTATGGCTGCCGCCAAGAGGCCTAAAAGGCGTTGGCACGTTTTCAGGGGGACCCGTTGATTCAGTTTAAACTTTGCCAGGCAACGGCGAATCGAGGAAACACGTTCCTCTGAGAGCCATGCTCTGTACAGAATGGTGTCGACCTGCACTCCCAGAAATACGGTAATCCGTGATGGGGTCAGGTCACTCTTTTGTAGGTTTATGACAAAACCGAGAGACTCCAGGTGAGAGACCACCCTGCAGGAGTGTGACTGGGCCTGTATTCTGCTTCCGGCCAGAACCAGGAGGTCATCCAGGTAGTTCATAATCCTGACTCCTTGATTCCTAAGAGGGGTCAGGGCTACGTCCAGACATTTAGCAAATGTACGAGGAGCAGTCTTCAAACCGAAGGGTAAGGCTTTGCATTCATAAGCCTTCCCTTTGAAGGCAAACCGGAGGAATTTCCTGTGCCTCCTCCACACGCCCACATGGAAATAGGCGTCTTTCAAATCCACTGTACATGCGTAGTCTCCAGGTCTCACGGACTGGGGGACCTGCCGCAGTGTGAACATCTTGAACTTGAAAGTTCTTATTTTCTTGTTCAGAGTCCTGAGATCCAGGACCGGCCTCAGGGATTGATCTCTTTTGGGCACCAGGAAGAGCTTGCTGCAATGACCGGAGCGTAGTTTGTGTTTTGGAACAATACTTATTACTCCTTCCTGTAGCATCGTTGACACTTCCTCCCTCAGCACGTGCGCGTGTGTTGGGTTAATGTCCGATCACCGCACCCCCACGAAGGGTGGGGGGGTCCTTTGATGAACTGCAGCTTGAGCCCACGACGCACCGTCGTCGTTTGGCAGACACGCCCTCCAGGTCTGCGCGTGCGCCATAAGCCTGGAAGGGATGTCTAGCTGCTGCTTGTCATGTTTGAGTGCGGGAGGGGTGGCTTTCGACCCCTCTCGCGTACTCTGTAGTAGGCTGGTCTGCCCAACAGAAGATATCACGAGATCTGACTGTCTCAGGCAGAACTCGTGTGTCCTACTGCGGTTCATAGTCTGACCTAGTAGTTTGTGTTTCACAAAAGTGGGGCTCGAGTCAAGAACCAGGGCAGTCTGTGCTTTGGTACTTTTATTCTTGTATATGCATGAAACAGTGTTTGTTTTTATTACGCATACAGTAGACGAGTTATGTTTAGTGCGCACACACATGTCACCAGCTCCTTGTAGCGTTTTACAAGTGAAGTCTGGGCTCAAAAGGTCAGGTTCCCGTACAGCGTGGGCGGGTAAGCCTGAGGCCCTGTTCCCATTTTGGGACCAGGAAGCGTTCAGTAGTCAGAGACTTTATTGTCGTGAGTGGATGACAATTTCTCTTTATTACACAAGGGTCTGAGTGTTCTTGTGTGTTTAAACGTTCCGAACCAGCTAGTCTGTGCTCCTCTAACACAGGTACTGGTGGTAAAAGTTCTGCATTTTCTCTCCCTCTGTGAGTGAGAGCGCCTGTAATGGTGCAGGGGCATCCCAGGGTCAGGTGACCCGTGACTTCCACACAGAGATGTAGCTTTTCTTTTCCTTTTGTTGGTGGCCCCTTGCAGCTCCTGCAGCTTTTCTGCCTGGTGGACCTGCAGCACCGAGGCCACTCGTCCTTGTCCACCCCACCAGGGTCCCTCGGGCCCTGACATGGTTAACGTCAGAGAGTCATCCATAGCCTCATGGGTGGATAAGCTCTCAGCATCACGATGTTCTCGTCGTGGGCGTAGGAAAACTACCAGGTAGCGCAGCTGACAGGTAGCTGAAATTCCTCCTCCTGGACTGTGTTGGACAGAGAGCCTCCTTGTTAGCCGGGGCTAAACGTGGAGGCACTCGTGAGCCCGCTATGCTAAGACGGGCCCTCAAGCAGTGTAGCATCGGTAAAAAACACTTAGTTATGTGATGAATTCTACCGTCGATTCGGCCGCACAGGATAGCGAAACAGGCAAAATATGAGATGGTTAGCTAGCAAGCTAGACCAAGCATTTTCACATACCTCACGATGGAGTCCTTCGTTGTCGGCTCGTAGCCGCGCTAATCGTGTTAGCAGCGCTGATCGTCTGCCCCGTGTTGTCATGGGTGCTCCTGGTTAGCCATGCTAACCGTGGGAGCTAGCCAGTTAGCAGCGGGGTTACTCGATTTCCACTCTCCTTTCTCCGGGGTCATCCGTGTTGTTTTTTTATTTGTCTTCCATAGAAACTGCACTTGAACCATAGAAACTGCACCTGGACCAGTCATTGTGTTTGTCTGTCTCTTTCCTTTCCTCTCAACCCTGAGCCAGCCGAGACAGTTGGCTGCTCACCTTGAGCCCAGTTCTGCTGGAGGTTTCTTCATCGTGCTCCTCAGGATGGGAGATTGTGACGAAGAGAAGATTCAACATCTTCTGGCTTTCTTAGACGACCTTTAAATTTTGGCATTTTATAAAGTATGTCAATGTTTTTGCGCAGTGCCCTGGGATGACCTCTGCTGTAAATTGGCCCGGTATAAATAAATGGAATTGAAAAGAAATGTCAAGGTCTAGTTGGCAGAAAACTGACATGAAAACTCGAGAAGGGTGTGGGTGAACTCTAAACCAGCATGCTAAGAGATTCAGTCTCTGCTGACTTAAAAAAATGTATAAAAATATATTTAACTAGCCAAAAAAAATGTGCAAATACTGGGGTGGTAAGACATTTTTTTCATTGGCAGCTGCCCCCTGAGCCACCCCCTAGAACCACCACTGCCCCCCATCCATTCTAATTCATCTAATTCATCCGTCATCCATCAGTCCATCCTCCTAGGTTCTTTATTTTATTTATTTTAATAAATACATCTGATCTGTTCTGGTGATGCTGCAGCAGCCACGGTGTAGTCTCAACACACCAAAAACTCACCTGATGGCAGTAAACAAATGATGGAGATGAATCTCTGAGCTCCAGATCCAATCTGACGACCGGAGATGCTGCCACGCTGTTCTTTCTTGTTTTCTGATCCCTCTTGTTGGTGTTGGTGTTTAGGATGTTTTATTGGTAGAAATAAATAACGAATAAACTCGTTTCACATCTCGGTGTTTGTTTACGTGTTGTGTTGCCATGTTTGAACCATGGCAACAGCAAATGTCAACCAGTGCCCAATAAACAGTAGTTTTCTAAATCAAAAGTGCAACTAAGCTACTTTAGATCAGTTTTTTTCATGAATTAAATATTCATTTTGATCTAAAACCAACAACGCAGTACTCTTTGTGCAGACTTTGCAGGAGACACTGAGGACCTCCGGGTCAGATAATCATCATCCACAGGGTGATGAACCACATTGGAACTGTGAGACCATGCTGCTGTGGCAACTGCTTCCTCTTTAGCCTGCAGGGGGACGTGGGTGAAATATCTCGCAGGCTGAAGATGAGGAGTGGAAGGTGCAGAAGTGTCCTCTGGTCATCACTGGAACGCTGCACATCATAACACCAGGACCAACGTAACGGATATATTCCCAGCCCGCAGAGTTATCATCGTGATGAGGCTGTCACCATGGCGATGTCCCAGGGTTACCGATGACAGCCAGGGACAGGTGACGCATGCCGCCGGCTGTGGAGATTACAGCAGGCAAGAGCCGTGACTTTCAGGAGATCTAACTTCACCCGAACGCACCACACTCGGGACATTTCTGCTTCCTGACAGAAAAAAAGGCCGAGTGGCTCGCTGCAGGAACTCATCACTTTATTCTGGACTGTTTTCTGCAGCGACTGGCCAAAAACAAAATGTAGACTGAGAGAAACCAGCTTGTGAGACACGGTTTACAAGAAGTTGTTTCTGTCTTGGCAGCAACAGAAGCTTTGTGTTTGGAGTCGGTGATGTCTTTGTGTTAAAGCAGCGATCGAAGCCATCGGAAACAAAACGTGATTTTACTGACTGAAACACGATAAATGACCAACAAGTGATGATGTTACAATAAGAAATGACCTCTGGAGTTTTCCTTTTGTTCTCGCTGCACACGCTCACTCAGTTTTATTAGTCCTGGTAACGTTTGCGTTAACGTTACCAATTAAATTTCACCACAGCAAAACTTATTTTGGTTTAAAAAAAGGTTTTAACATCACAATTTATTTCCACTTCCATTTCCACTTCCTCTCTCTAAAACCTGACCTGGCTGAACATTGTTGGATTTGTACCTGGATCATTGAGCATGAACTTTGGTGTTTTGAACCATTTTGGCATGGCTGCCTCAGAAGAGTTGATAGGGGAGAGGGTGGGCCCCAGAAACCATCACCATCAAACAGCAGACAAAGAACCCGTCCAGATGTTTTAAGGTTAAATGCATTTTTAAACTACTGTGTAAACAGAATAACATGCTGTTAGCTCCTAGTTTCTTTAGCATTTTATAGCACTTTGAGATTTTTATTAATGAAAAGTGCATTATAAATTGAATTCATTATTATTATTATTATTATAAAGAAGCTAGCTGAAAAAGCATCTCACTAAAGATACAACTTTGTTTAGTAGCCTAAGTATAAATAAACTTTTAACAATTAAGACTATGCCATTTAAATGTCTATTTCATACATTTTTTTAAGAAGCTCATGTAAATAAAGTAAGGTATGCCTTGCAAGCCTTTAGCTGTTAGCTATTTAGCTTCTAGCCACCTGACTGCAGCCAAAGGACGTCTGAGAAAGACCTTAGTGAATCCAGTACACATTACACAAATAATCAACTACATCTTGTCATGGATAAAAACATTTGCAAGCCTTTACTAGCTGCTAATTTTTATTAATGTCCTACAGCTAAATAACTGAAAAAATCTTTTCACCAAAGAAGGTTAAAATCTTGTAGTTTTATTTGTGACAAATGTAAATTAATCCCAGACAAATAACATATCCGTAAAATATTTAATTCTGTTTTAAAAACCTGTTGTAATAGAAAAGCTTTTTTCCCCTTTAGCTTGCAGCAGTTTTAGCTTCTAGCTACCAGAAAAGCTTGTTTCTAAAAAAAAAAAAATAATTAAAACGTGTGCTGTTTTTATTAGTGAATAAAATGCACAACACAATATGTCAACTGCATTGTATCATGGTTAAATACTTTTGTTTTAAATAAAATAAAATAACTTTCGTCCCTTGCTAGAAGCTAATAAAAGCTAACAGAAAATATATATATATATATTTAATAAAAGTTAGGATTTTATGTGGTTTATTAATGAATAAAATGTGATGCCAGTTCACATTAGACTACACAATTTACCATTATGGTATTTAAATTTGATCATAGCTAAACTTAGTTTTAAAATATTTTTGTAAATAGAAAGCTTTCTTGTAGTGATTTAGGCTAACCGAGCACGTATGAAGCTAAAGAAGTTAATAACTTTGTTATTGAACCGTCTGCAGAGCACAACTAAACATGGTGGGAACTAAACTGATCAGTCAGTAAATTCTTAAAAAGCTTTTTAATAGAAAAATCCTTCTGCTGTTCTGCAAGAAATGAGAAGTTTATCAGTAAATCAAGCAAATACATTTCTGATCATAAGCATGTTCTCAGCTAATGTTCCATCCATCCATCTTCTTCCGCTTATCCGAGGTCGGGTCGCGGGGGTAGTAGCCTAAGTAGGGAGGCCCAGACTTCCCTCTCCCCAGCCACTTGGAGCAGCTCCTCCGGGGGAATCCCAAGGCGTTCCCAGGCCAGCCGAGAAACATAGTCCCTCCAGCGTGTCCTGGGTCTTCCTCTGGGTCTCCTCCCGGTGGGACATGCCCGGAACACCTCACCAGGGAGGCGTCCAGGAGGCATCCTAACCAGATGCCCGAGCCACCTCAACTGGCTCCTCTCGATGTGGAGAAGCAGCGGCTCTACTCCGAGTCCCTCCCGGATGACTGAGCTTCTCACCCTATCTCTAAGGGAGAGTCCAGCCACCCTGCGGAGAAAACTCATTTCAGCCGCTTGTATCCGAGATCTTGTTCTTTCGGTCATAACCCAAAGCTCATGACCATAGATGAGGGTGGGAACGTAGATCGATCGGTAAATTGAGAGCTTTGCCTTTTGACTCAGCTCTCTCTTCACCACGACAGACCGGTACAGCGCCCGCTTCACTGCGGACGCTGCACCTATCCGCCTATCGATCTCACGCTCCAGTTTTCCCTCATTCGTGAACAAGATCCCGAGATACTTAAACTCCTCCACTTGGGGCAGGACCTCCTCCCCGACCCGGAGAGGGCATGCTACCCTTTTCCGGCTCAAGACCATGGCCTCGGATTTGGAGGAACTGATCCTCATCCCGGCCGCATCACACTCGGCTGCAAACCGCTCCAGTGAAAGTTGTAAATCACGAACTGATGAAGCCAGTAGGACCACATCATCTGCAAAAAACAGAGAAGCGATTCTAAGGTCACCAAAACGGATCCTCTCAACACCTTGGCTGCGCCTAGAAATTCTGTCCATAAAAGTTATGAACAGAATCGGTGACAAAGGGCAACCTTGGCGGAGTCCAACTCTCACCGGAAACGAGCCTGACTTACTGCCGGCAATGCGGACCAAGCTCTGACACCGGTCGTACAGGGACCTAACAGCCCTTATCAAAGGGCCTGGTACCCCATACTCCCGGAGTACCCCCCACAGAACCCCCCGAGGGACGCGGTCGAATGCCTTCTCCAAGTCCACAAAGCACATGTAAACTGGTTGGGCAAACTCCCACGCACCCTCCAGGACCCTGCTGAGGGTGTAGAGCTGGTCCAGTGTTCCACGACCAGGACGAAAACCACACTGCTCCTCCTGAATCCGAGGTTCGACTATCCGACGGACCCTCCTCTCCAGAACCCCTGAATAGACCTTACCAGGGAGGCTTAAGAGTGTGATCCCCCTATAGTTGGAACACACCCTACGGTCCCCCTTTTTAAATAGGGGAACCACCACCCCAGTCTGCCAATCCAAGGGAACTGCCCCCGATGTCCACGCGATATTGCAGAGTCGCGTAAGCCAACACAACCCTACAACATCCAGAGCCCTAAGGAACTCCGGGCGAATCTCATCCACCCCCGGAGCCTTGCCACCGCGGAGCTTTTTAACCACCTCGGCGACCTCAGCACCAGAGATCGGAGAACCCGACCCAAAGTCCCCAGGCTCTGCTTCCTCAGTGGAAGACGTGCCAGTAGGATTGAGGAGGTCTTCGAAGTATTCCGCCCACCGACTCACAACATCCCGAGTTGAGGTCAGCAGCACGCCACCTCCACCATAAATGGTGTTGGTCTCGTACCTCTTTCCCCCCCTGAGACGCCGGATGGTGGACCAGAATCGCCTCGAAGCCGTACGGAAGTCATTCTCCATGGCCTCTCCGAACTCCTCCCACGCCCGAGTTTTTGCCTCAGCAACCACCCGAGCCGCATGCCGCTTGGACTGCCGGTACCTATCAGCTGCTTCCGGGGTCCCACAAGCCAAAAAGGCCCAATAGGACTCCTTCTTCAGCCTGACAGCATCCCTCACTGCCGGTGTCCACCACCGGGTTCGAGGGTTGCCACCACGACAGGCACCAACAACCTTGCGGCCACAGCTCCGATAAGCTGCCTCGACAATAGAGGCGCGGAACACGGCCCACTCGGACTCCATGTCCCCCGCCTCCCTTGGAACGTGTTCAAAGCTCTCCCGGAGGTGGGAGTTAAAGCTCCGTCTTACGGGAGACTCTGCCAGACGTTCCCAGCAGACCCTCACAATACGTTTGGGTCTGCCAGGTCTGACCGGCATCCTCCCCCACCATCGGAGCCAACTCACCACCAGGTAGTGGTCAGTTGACAGCTCCGCCCCTCTCCTCACCCGAGTGTCCAAGACATGCGGCCGCAGATCAGATGAGACGACAACAAAGTCGATCATCGAACTGCGACCTAGGGTGTCCTGGTGCCAAGAGCACATATGGACACCCTTATGCTTAAACATGGTGTTCGTTATGGACAATCCATGACGAGCACAGAAGTCCAATAACAGAACACCACTCTGGTTCAGATCAGGGAGGCCGTTCCTCCCAACCACACCCCTCCAGGTCTCACTGTCATTGCCCACGTGAGCGTTGCAAACCCCTATGATGAGTACAATTAATGGACTAAGTTTTCCCTCGCCCGGACGCGGGTCACCGGGGCCCCACTCTGGAGCCAGGCCCGGAGGTGGGGCACGCTGGCGAGCGCCTGGTGGCCGGGCTTTTACCCATGGAGCCCGGCCGGGCACAGCCCGAAGAGGAGACGTGGGTCCCCCTTCCCATGGGCTCACCACCTGTGGGAGGGGCCAAAGGGGTCGGGTGCAATGTGAGATGGGTGGTGGCCGAGGGCGGGGACCCTGGCGGTCTGATCCTCGGCTACAGAAGCTGGCCATTGGGACAGCTAATGTTTTTAAATCATAATAAACTATTCCTGCAAGAAGTCTGAAGACAAGTACCGTATTTTCCGGCCTTTAAGTCGCTCCGCCCCATAAGTCACTTTAGTCCAATATGTCCAATAAATTGGAAAAATCCATAAATATGTCGCTTCGCCCCATAAGTCGCATCTATTGTGCGTCACCGCTGACGCGTCGCATATGTTACGCGTCACCGCCGTCAACCCAAAATGTGGGCCGTGTTTTGCCCTGCTGAAAATGGCGGCCACTGGAGCGTGCACGGAAGGACTTTAACAAGATTAACACGGTAAAAACAATTACATGTATTTGTTTGCTGAAAATTATAGCAAAGATGTGTCTTAGCTGAACTTTTCCTTAATAAATGCACGGAATTGTCAAATCAGCTGGATTTAAAAAGTAGTTTTGCTACGTGCACCAGCGCGAGTGGGCCACTGCATTTTCTTTCAAATTTAGCAAGATAAACACTTTAAAAAATACATTTGTTAGCTGACATTATTGCAAAAGTGTTTCTGAGCTTAAAGGAACTGTATGTAACTTTTCTAACAATATATTTTTAACATATTTCTTCACTCTGTCACTACCTCCTGACATACTGATTTTAGACAAGTAATCTCTGAAAAAAACTATTGTCCCCTTGCTTCTCTAAAAGCATTTCTAAAAAGCCACAGTGACCCACCATTAACCAGCCAATAAAAACAGAGTTTGTAACCAGCCAATAAAAACAGAGCTTGAATTTTAATTTCAGCAGAGCAAGGGGTAACAGAGCCATATATGGCTCTGAGGGGGAGGGACCAGAAACGTGTCTCTGTTCAAAATTTTCCTAAGCTCCAGCGTGTTCCATAAATTACATACTGAACCTTTAACTTTTCCTTAATAAATTCACGTAATGGTCAAATCAGCTGGATTTAAATTGTTTCGCTTTGACGTCTTCCAAACGGTTGCGCGCGCTGCGAAAATGAATTATAAATAAATCGAATTTTAGCAAACATCTCCTAAAGCTAATACGTTGTAAATGTCCATCCAGTGATTACTTTTTGTAAGTTTCATCAAAATCTGTCGTGTGGTACATGAGATATTTTGCTAACAAACAGTAGCTCAGACCTCCAGAGAGCAGGAGGCTGTGCTGCAGCAGAGTGAGGCCGAGCAGAGGAGGCTTTTTTCAGACACATGAGCTGGGAACGGTCGGTGGACCCTAGTGGACGAAAGTGGTACTGCTCCATTGTTTTCGTCAGAATGAACGGAAAAGGTCATATCTCAGCCAAAAATGTGTCTAAAAATATGGGGAAACAATCCATAAATATGTTGCTTCGCCCTATAATTCGCAGAACATGAAAATAATTTAAAAAAAAACTGTGACTTATAGGCCGGAAAATACGGTATACATTTACTATCTGAGCTGTGCAAATGTCAGCTCTTGAAATAAAAACTGAGGTTGGGTAAACGTAGTCCTTCAGTTTCATAAATGAATGTACTGTACTCATAATGTGTTTACAGAGAAAACAAGCAAAAGATGATTGTTGAACAAGTTTTATCTCCCAGCATCAATAACTTCAAAACAAACTGCTGTTAAATCACAGAAACTGTTTGTCTCTAATGGTAGAAAACATGAAAATTCACTATAACCTGAATGTTGGTCAGGTGCTTACAGGAACCATCTACAAAGAAATGTGAACATAAATGATTGTTCCTTACAAACGTACACATTTCTGTTAGACTGCCATTAAAAAAACAACTGTATGCTGTACCTAAAATTCTGTGATTTTAGTAAAACTACATTATTGAATGTTGTACCCTGTGTATGTATGTTGTAAACCCCTTTTATTACATCCGGTGTTGTGTTTAACTCTGTCTCAGTTGTGTTTCTGTTTACCGAGGGAATAAATTCACATTCAACACCTGGCACTCACTGTGCTCCGTACACTTCTTTATCAATTAGAGTAACTGTGTTTATAGCACAGAGGGAAAGCGCTGAAGGATGTAGGAATGAAACATGACTTGAACAAATATTAATAATAACTAAAAACACATACAGTAAATATTACATTTTAACACTTCCAGATTGTACTGACATCATGCTCTGTAGAGGAGTGGAGCTGGTCAGTCAAATCTTTGTTTTTACCTCGAGATGTTTGAGCAGAGACGACGTGTTGCTGCCATCACATGGACATCAGACTGAAACACAGAAAGATCAGTTCAACCAGGACCTGAATCTAGAGGCAGCCCTCCTGCCAGAACTGGAAGTGTCAGAAATGAAGATGCTGAGGTTCTCCTTAGGAGTGACAAGGATGGATAAGATCAGGAATGAGATCATCAGAGGTACAGCACATGTTGAACAACTGGGAGATAAAGTTAGGGAGGCCAGACTGAGATGGTTTGGACATGTCCAGAGGAGGGACAGTGGTTTGGACATGTCCAGAGGAGGGACAGTGGTTTGGACATGTCCAGAGGAGGGACAGTGGTTTGGACATGTCCAGAGGAGGGACAGTGGTTTGGACATGTCCAGAGGAGGGACAGTGGTTTGGACATGTCCAGAGGAGGGACAGTGGTTTGGACATGTCCAGAGGAGGGACAGTGGTTTGGACATGTCCAGAGGAGGGACAGTGGTTTGGACATGTCCAGAGGAGGGACAGTGGTTTGGACATGTCCAGAGGAGGGACAGTGGTTTGGACATGTCCAGAGGAGGGACAGTGGTTTGGACATGTCCAGAGGAGGGACAGTGGTTTGGACATGTCCAGAGGAGGGACAGTGGTTTGGACATGTCCAGAGGAGGGACAGTGGTTTGGACATGTCCAGAGGAGGGACAGTGGTTTGGACATGTCCAGAGGAGGGACAGTGGTTTGGACATGTCCAGAGGAGGGACAGTGGTTTGGACATGTCCAGAGGAGGGACAGTGGTTTGGACATGTCCAGAGGAGGGACAGTGGTTTGGACATGTCCAGAGGAGGGACAGTGGTTTGGACATGTCCAGAGGAGGGACAGTGGTTTGGACATGTCCAGAGGAGGGACAGTGGTTTGGACATGTCCAGAGGAGGGACAGTGGTTTGGACATGTCCAGAGGAGGGACAGTGGTTTGGACATGTCCAGAGGAGGGACAGTGGTTTGGACATGTCCAGAGGAGGGACAGTGGTTTGGACATGTCCAGAGGAGGGACAGTGGTTTGGACATGTCCAGAGGAGGGACAGTGGTTTGGACATGTCCAGAGGAGGGACAGTGGTTTGGACATGTCCAGAGGAGGGACAGTGGTTTGGACATGTCCAGAGGAGGGACAGTGGTTTGGACATGTCCAGAGGAGGGACAGTGGTTTGGACATGTCCAGAGGAGGGACAGTGGTTTGGACATGTCCAGAGGAGGGACAGTGGTTTGGACATGTCCAGAGGAGGGACAGTGGTTTGGACATGTCCAGAGGAGGGACAGTGGTTTGGACATGTCCAGAGGAGGGACAGTGGTTTGGACATGTCCAGAGGAGGGACAGTGGTTTGGACATGTCCAGAGGAGGGACAGTGGTTTGGACATGTCCAGAGGAGGGACAGTGGTTTGGACATGTCCAGAGGAGGGACAGTGGTTTGGACATGTCCAGAGGAGGGACAGTGGTTTGGACATGTCCAGAGGAGGGACAGTGGTTTGGACATGTCCAGAGGAGGGACAGTGGTTTGGACATGTCCAGAGGAGGGACAGTGGTTTGGACATGTCCAGAGGAGGGACAGTGGTTTGGACATGTCCAGAGGAGGGACAGTGGTTTGGACATGTCCAGAGGAGGGACAGTGGTTTGGACATGTCCAGAGGAGGGACAGTGGTTTGGACATGTCCAGAGGAGGGACAGTGGTTTGGACATGTCCAGAGGAGGGACAGTGGTTTGGACATGTCCAGAGGAGGGACAGTGGTTTGGACATGTCCAGAGGAGGGACAGTGGTTTGGACATGTCCAGAGGAGGGACAGTGGTTTGGACATGTCCAGAGGAGGGACAGTGGTTTGGACATGTCCAGAGGAGGGACAGTGGTTTGGACATGTCCAGAGGAGGGACAGTGGTTTGGACATGTCCAGAGGAGGGACAGTGGTTTGGACATGTCCAGAGGAGGGACAGTGGTTTGGACATGTCCAGAGGAGGGACAGTGGTTTGGACATGTCCAGAGGAGGGACAGTGGTTTGGACATGTCCAGAGGAGGGACAGTGGTTTGGACATGTCCAGAGGAGGGACAGTGGTTTGGACATGTCCAGAGGAGGGACAGTGGTTTGGACATGTCCAGAGGAGGGACAGTGGTTTGGACATGTCCAGAGGAGGGACAGTGGTTTGGACATGTCCAGAGGAGGGACAGTGGTTTGGACATGTCCAGAGGAGGGACAGTGGTTTGGACATGTCCAGAGGAGGGACAGTGGTTTGGACATGTCCAGAGGAGGGACAGTGGTTTGGACATGTCCAGAGGAGGGACAGTGGTTTGGACATGTCCAGAGGAGGGACAGTGGTTTGGACATGTCCAGAGGAGGGACAGTGGTTTGGACATGTCCAGAGGAGGGACAGTGGTTTGGACATGTCCAGAGGAGGGACAGTGGTTTGGACATGTCCAGAGGAGGGACAGTGGTTTGGACATGTCCAGAGGAGGGACAGTGGTTTGGACATGTCCAGAGGAGGGACAGTGGTTTGGACATGTCCAGAGGAGGGACAGTGGTTTGGACATGTCCAGAGGAGGGACAGTGGTTTGGACATGTCCAGAGGAGGGACAGTGGTTTGGACATGTCCAGAGGAGGGACAGTGGTTTGGACATGTCCAGAGGAGGGACAGTGGTTTGGACATGTCCAGAGGAGGGACAGTGGTTTGGACATGTCCAGAGGAGGGACAGTGGTTTGGACATGTCCAGAGGAGGGACAGTGGTTTGGACATGTCCAGAGGAGGGACAGTGGTTTGGACATGTCCAGAGGAGGGACAGTGGTTTGGACATGTCCAGAGGAGGGACAGTGGTTTGGACATGTCCAGAGGAGGGACAGTGGTTTGGACATGTCCAGAGGAGGGACAGTGGTTTGGACATGTCCAGAGGAGGGACAGTGGTTTGGACATGTCCAGAGGAGGGACAGTGGTTTGGACATGTCCAGAGGAGGGACAGTGGTTTGGACATGTCCAGAGGAGGGACAGTGGTTTGGACATGTCCAGAGGAGGGACAGTGGTTTGGACATGTCCAGAGGAGGGACAGTGGTTTGGACATGTCCAGAAGAGGGACAGTGGTTTGGACATGTCCAGAGGAGGGACAGTGGTTTGGACATGTCCAGAAGAGGGACAGTGGTTTGGACATGTCCAGAGGAGGGACAGTGGTTTGGACATGTCCAGAAGAGGGACAGTGGTTTGGACATGTCCAGAGGAGGGACAGTGGTTTGGACATGTCCAGAAGAGGGACAGTGGTTTGGACATGTCCAGAAGAGGGACAGTGGTTTGGACATGTCCAGAAGAGGGACAGTGGTTTGGACATGTCCAGAAGAGGGACAGTGGTTTGGACATGTCCAGAGGAGGGACAGTGGTTTGGACATGTCCAGAAGAGGGACAGTGGTTTGGACATGTCCAGAAGAGGGACAGTGGTTTGGACATGTCCAGAAGAGGGACAGTGGTTTGGACATGTCCAGAAGAGGGACAGTGGTTTGGACATGTCCAGAGGAGGGACAGTGGTTTGGACATGTCCAGAAGAGGGACAGTGGTTTGGACATGTCCAGAGGAGGGACAGTGGTTTGGACATGTCCAGAAGAGGGACAGTGGTTTGGACATGTCCAGAGGAGGGACAGTGGTTTGGACATGTCCAGAAGAGGGACAGTGGTTTGGACATGTCCAGAAGAGGGACAGTGGTTTGGACATGTCCAGAAGAGGGACAGTGGTTTGGACATGTCCAGAAGAGGGACAGTGGTTTGGACATGTCCAGAGGAGGGACAGTGGTTTGGACATGTCCAGAAGAGGGACAGTGGTTTGGACATGTCCAGAAGAGGGACAGTGGTTTGGACATGTCCAGAGGAGGGACAGTGGTTTGGACATGTCCAGAAGAGGGACAGTGGTTTGGACATGTCCAGAGGAGGGACAGTGGTTTGGACATGTCCAGAAGAGGGACAGTGGTTTGGACATGTCCAGAGGAGGGACAGTGGTTTGGACATGTCCAGAGGAGGGACAGTGGTTTGGACATGTCCAGAAGAGGGACAGTGGTTTGGACATGTCCAGAAGAGGGACAGTGGTTTGGACATGTCCAGAAGAGGGACAGTGGTTTGGACATGTCCAGAGGAGGGACAGTGGTTTGGACATGTCCAGAAGAGGGACAGTGGTTTGGACATGTCCAGAAGAGGGACAGTGGTTTGGACATGTCCAGAAGAGGGACAGTGGTTTGGACATGTCCAGAGGAGGGACAGTGGTTTGGACATGTCCAGAAGAGGGACAGTGGTTTGGACATGTCCAGAAGAGGGACAGTGGTTTGGACATGTCCAGAGGAGGGACAGTGGTTTGGACATGTCCAGAAGAGGGACAGTGGTTTGGACATGTCCAGAGGAGGGACAGTGGTTTGGACATGTCCAGAGGAGGGACAGTGGTTTGGACATGTCCAGAGGAGGGACAGTGGTTTGGACATGTCCAGAGGAGGGACAGTGGTTTGGACATGTCCAGAGGAGGGACAGTGGTTTGGACATGTCCAGAGGAGGGACAGTGGTTTGGACATGTCCAGAGGAGGGACAGTGGTTTGGACATGTCCAGAGGAGGGACAGTGGTTTGGACATGTCCAGAGGAGGGACAGTGGTTTGGACATGTCCAGAGGAGGGACAGTGGTTTGGACATGTCCAGAGGAGGGACAGTGGTTTGGACATGTCCAGAGGAGGGACAGTGGTTTGGACATGTCCAGAGGAGGGACAGTGGTTTGGACATGTCCAGAGGAGGGACAGTGGTTTGGACATGTCCAGAGGAGGGACAGTGGTTTGGACATGTCCAGAGGAGGGACAGTGGTTTGGACATGTCCAGAGGAGGGACAGTGGTTTGGACATGTCCAGAGGAGGGACAGTGGTTTGGACATGTCCAGAGGAGGGACAGTGGTTTGGACATGTCCAGAGGAGGGACAGTGGTTTGGACATGTCCAGAGGAGGGACAGTGGTTTGGACATGTCCAGAGGAGGGACAGTGGTTTGGACATGTCCAGAGGAGGGACAGTGGTTTGGACATGTCCAGAGGAGGGACAGTGGTTTGGACATGTCCAGAGGAGGGACAGTGGTTTGGACATGTCCAGAGGAGGGACAGTGGTTTGGACATGTCCAGAGGAGGGACAGTGGTTTGGACATGTCCAGAGGAGAGACAGTGGTTTGGACACGTCCAGAGGAGGGACAATGGGTTTATTAGACACACGCAAAGCAGCAGGACCTGACAACATAGAACCACTTTTCCTAAAACTAGCTGCAGATTTCATTGCTGAACCTCTTTCCCATATTTTCAATCTCAGTCTCAACACAAATAAAATACCCAAAATCTGGAAATCAGCTTTTGTTCTCCCTCTGCTAAAAGGGGGTGAACCAACAAATGTCAACAACTACAGACCAATTTCTAAATTATGCATTCTTGCCAAACTGTTTGAAAGACTTGTCTGTGATCAGCTAACTGATTTCCTACAAGCAAACCATATTCTATCACAATTCCAGTCAGGATTCAGAAAACAACACAGCACCGTCACTACAGTTCTCAAAGTATTAAATGACATCATACATGCCCTGGACTGCAAACAATTCTGTGTTGCCCTATTTATAGACCTGTCCAAGGCATTTGATACAGTTGATCATAGACTATTGACAAACATCCTGGAACACTCTGGTCTATCAAAACTTGCAGTCTCCTGGTTCACCAACTACCTAACTGACAGAACGCAGTCTGTTCATGTAGCCGGATCCTCCTCTACTTTCTTAGATGTTGTGAAAGGGGTGCCACAGGGTTCTGTCTTGGGTCCCATTCTTTTCTCCCTATACATTGTAGGAGGTGGTGAAGAGACGACACAGGAGACGGGATGCAGTTCTTCACTTTAATCAACTCCTACTACAAACTGGCGGGAAAACCACCCAACACCGCCTTATATACCAACACAACATCCGGTCCTCTGGACCTTTCACAATAAAAGCATCCTGTAACACATTCGGTCCACTGGGTGTGAGTAGAGCCCCCTAGTGGTCCACCACACACGCCCCCCCAGAACACCCAGTAAGGTCCATCACTAGTCCCGCATTTTAGGTTTGATTAACCGACCAGAACGGCTGAACCTGGGCCCTGCAGAACCAGTCTGATGAAGCGGAGGGCTCCGAGGAGGGCCTGCAGAAGATTCGGGCTCCAATGGACGTTGAGAGTCTCTGGCAGGGGGACAGCAGTCCGTTAACAATGTGGATGGAGGTCTGCCCCTGCGAGGAGCCTGGGCCGTAACAACCTGATCATCTGACATAACATGAGCTGGTTTAAGCCTATCGATACAGACAGTCTCAGTACGACCCCCTAAATCTAAAAGGAAATGTTTTGGACCTGGTTGAAGAACCCGAAACGGTCCATCATACAAAGGCTGTAGTGGTGTCCTGTGTGCATTGTGTTTGACAAAAACAAATTTAGAGGACTCCAGACTCTTAGGGACAAATGACTGCGGTAAACAATGGTGTACCGGGCCGGGGACACGAAAAGGGGCCTCCTGAGGTGAAAAATGGAGCAACGGTGGAGCAAACTGTGGTGAGGGTACCTCAGGTAAAAACTCACCGGGGACGCGCACAGGTTGACCGAAAACCAGTTCAGCCGGGGAAGAGCTCAGGTCCTCTTTGGTTGCGGTACGTAAACCCAACAAAACCCAGGGAAGACGGTCAATCCAGTTGTCACCGGTCAATGCAGCACGCAGTGCAGCTTTCAATGATCTGTGAAACCGTTCACACAAACCATTAGCTTGGGGGTTGTAAGCGGTGGTCCTGTGAACGTTAGTCCCCAGACTCTTGGCCATGGTAGACCAAAGTTCAGAAACAAACTGCGGGCCCCGGTCTGATGTAATGTCTGAAGGGGGGCCAAAACGCGCCACCCAGGTAGACAAAAATGCCCGGGCCACCACTGCAGATGTCGTGGATGTCAAAGGAACCACCTCAGGCCACCTGGTGGTCCGGTCTATCATAGTCAGCAGATGAGTAAAACCTTGTGATGGAGGCAGAGGGCCCACCAGGTCTACGTGCACATGATCAAACCGCCGACCTGGGATGGAGAAGGGTTCCAAAGGTGCTTTGGTGTGCCTGTTAACCTTAGCGCGCTGGCATGGGACACACGCTGCTGCCCACTCCTTAACTGCTTTACGCAGACCGGGCCAAACAAACTTTGAACTGACCAGTTTCACCGAGGCTCTAACACCTGGATGAGAAAGGGAATGTAAGGAGTCAAAAACGCGGCGTCGCCATGAAACTGGAACCAGGGGGCGGGGCCTGCCAGTAGAAACATCACAGAGCAGGAGGGGACCTCCGTCATTCACCTGCCGTTCCTCCAACTCGAGGCCCGTGGGCCCGGACTGGAGCTCGAGTATTTCTGCGTCGCTACGTTGGTCCGCAGCCATAGCAGAAAAATCGATGCCAACGTATACGGGAGAGATCAGCACCCGGGAGAGACAGTCGGCCACCACGTTGGATTTTCCAGCCACATGCTGAATGTCTGTAGTAAATTCAGACACCGCTGCGAGGTGGCGTTGCTGGCGAGCAGACCAGGGGTCAGAAATTTTTGACATCGCAAACACCAAGGGTTTGTGGTCAACATATGCAGTGAACCGGCGGCCCTCCAGGAAAAACCTGAAATGGCGTGTGGCCAGGTAAAGCGCCAGCAACTCTCTGTCAAAAACACTGTATTTCAGCTCATTGTCCCGCAGCGTACGGCTGAAAAATGCAAGCGGCTGCCAAACCCCGGAAACCTGCTGTTCTAACACAGCCCCCACCGCAACATCAGATGCGTCGGTTGTTAAAGCTATTTGCGCCGCTGGGGATGGATGGGCCAAAAGGGCAGCAGTGGCCAGTGCAGCTTTAGCATCACCAAATGCCTGTAGGCGTTCTGGTGTCCAGTCCACGCTGTCGTTGGGCTTTTTCTTTTTCAGCGCTCCATAGAGCGGACGCAGCAGTTGTGCTGCCCTGGGGAGGAAACGGTTATAGAAGTTAACCATTCCCAAAAATTCTTGTAGCGCTTTAACAGACTGGGGCTGTGGGAAATCTGACACCGCCTGCACTTTGTTTGGTAACGGGACGGCACCACTTGCAGAAATGCGGTGGCCCAAAAAGTCAATGACTGGCAGCCCAAACTGGCATTTCGCTGTATTTACAATCAGGCCATGTGCTGCCAGGCGCTGAAAAACCTCACGGAGGTGGGACAAGTGCTGCTCAGCCGAGCTGCTAGCCACCAGGACGTCATCCAGGTACACAAATACGAAGGACAGACCCCTTAGGACTGAATCCATCAACCGCTGAAATGTTTGTGCTGCACCTTTAAGACCAAAAGGCATGCGCAAAAACTCAAAAAGGCCGAAAGGCGTGATAACAGCGGTCTTAGGGACATCCTCCACATGCACAGGAACCTGGTGGTACCCCCGTACTAAATCTACTTTAGAAAAAATGGAGGTCCCAGCCAGGTGCACTGAAAAATCCTGGATGTGGGGGATGGGATAACGATCGTTCTCTGTGATGTTATTAAGGCGGCGGAAATCCCCACATGGCCGCCATTTGCCATCTGCCTTGGGCACCATGTGGAGGGGGGAGGCCCACGGACTGTTTGAGCGTTGCACGATGCCTAAACGCTCCATGTTAGCAAACTCTTCCTGTGCTATTGCTAGCTTAGTAGCATCAAGGCGGCGTGCACGTGCGAACACCGGGGGGCCCGTTGTGGGAATATAATGTTCGACCCCATGTTTTGTGTTTGTGTTTGCAAAATCAGGAACAGTCAGCGAGGGGAATTCAGACAATAAACGCTGAAACACATCACCCGAAGCTAAAAAGTTAGCATGCATTAAAGGCCCAGTTCCTCGCGTCTCACAAGGCAGTGACGGAAAAGACACAGTGTCGATCAAACGTCCATCCATCCATCCATCCATCCATCCATCCATTTTCGTCCGCTTATCCGGGGTCGGGTCGCGGGGGTAGTAGCCTAAGTAGGGAGGCCCAGACTTCCCTCTCCCCAGCCACTTGGAGCAGCTCCTCTGGGGGAATCCCAAGGCGTTCCCAGGCCAGCCGAGAAACATAGTCCCTCCAGCGTGTCCTGGGTCTTCCTCTGGGTCTCCTCCCGGTGGGACATGCCCATGTCGATCAAACGTCTGTTAGCTAAATCAACCAGGAGCCCGTGAGCACAAAGAAAATCAGCCCCTAAAATAGGGACTGAGCTAGCAGCTACCACAAAGTTCCACTGGAAGTCCCGTTCATGGAAACGAACAGTCACCAACCTTTCGCCAAACGTCTTGATGGGATAGCCGTTAGCCGCGGTTAGCTGCGGCCCGCAGCCTTCTGCTAACCTGTCGGAGCCAGTCGGGGGAACGAGGCTCTTCTGCGAGCCGGAGTCCACCAGGAACCGCCTCCCCGACCTCGAGTCTTCGATGAAAAGCAGCCTTTCCTTGTCGCCAACGGCCGCGACTGCTAGCGGCTGCTGGCGTTCTCGTTTCCCTGCGGCTTGACTGCACGGTGGGACGCACCGTCGTGCTTTGGCGCCAAAACGCTGGTGGTAGAAACAAAGTGCGGCCCCTGACCGCCTGCGGGCGACTCCTGCTACGACCACTGGCTCGTCCGGCGCTGAGGGCGATGCTCGAAGCTCGGGCGTCGCTGGAGATCCGGGGACCGCCGCTTGGACCGTGAACGTCCTCGCAGCCAGCAGGATGCGGTCGGCTTCGCGGGCCAGCGAGCGGTAATCCTTCTGCTGCAGAAACGGGGAGTTGGCCAGGGCTGTGCGCGCTGGAGCCGGAAGCCGGCGGAGGAAGAGGTGGAGAAAAAGAAACTCACAGTCTGTTGATCCTCTCAAAGACAACATGCCTTCCATGAGCTCAAGAGCTGTGCCGTCGCCCAAATCGGAGAGGGAAAACAGTTTCTCGGCGCGCTCCGCGTCTGAGAGCGTGTAACGCTGCAGAAGGAGCTCCTTGAGGGCGTCGTATTTTCCTTGTGCAGGAGGGTCTTCGAGCAGGCTCATTACCCGCTGGGTGGACAATGGGTCCAGTGAAGCGACCACATGGTGGTATTTGGTGTCGTCTGCAGAGATCCCGCGAAGAGCGAACTGTGATTCGACGTGGGCGAACCACGACCGAGGTGCGTGCAGCCAGAAGTCCGGGATTTTAACGGCCACCGCAAAAGCGAGCGGGGCCGCCGGTGGAGGTTCCACAACCGCGGACAGCTGAGGAGAGCTGGCTTGACCTTCAGATGTCGTCATTTCAATTCACAAGGGTCACCAGTGTAGGAGGTGGTGAAGAGACGACACAGGAGACGGGATGCAGTTCTTCACTTTAATCAACTCCTACTACAAACTGGCGGGAAAACCACCCAACACCGCCTTATATACCAACACAACATCCGGTCCTCTGGACCTTTCACAATAAAAGCATCCTGTAACACATTCAGTCCACTGGGTGTGAGTAGAGCCCCCTAGTGGTCCACCACAACATCAACGATCTTTGCAGTGATCTGTCAAATGCCTCCCACCATTATTACGCAGATGACACCATCATCTATTGCTGTTCTTCCTCCCTCAGCCAAGCTTTCACCTCTCTTCAGGACGCTTTTAATATTATTCAGTCACGGCTGCAAAAACTTAGACTGGTCCTAAATGCCGACAAAAGCAAGTTCATGGTTCTTGCCAACAGAAAGCAGCAACCAGAGAACCCACCTCAAATTGGAACCCAAGAGGGAAAACAAATAGAAATGGTCTCCACCTACAAATATCTAGGTTTCAACATTGACACTGAACTGTCTTTTAAAACCCACATCTCCAAAATGGCCACTAAACTCAAACTGAAGCTAGGTTTCTTCTTCAGAAACAAATCCTGCTTCTCATGCAAAGCCAGGAGAACATTAGTAGCTGCAACATTCATGCCAATACTAGATTATGGTGACGTGCTGTACATGAGTGCTGCATCAAAATACCTACAGTCCTTAGACTCCATTTACCACGGTGCCCTTCGGTTCATTACTGACTCCAGTTATCGCACTCATCACTGTGAGCTTTACGTAAAATCTGGCTGGTCATCTCTCAGCACTCGCAGATACACTCACTGGATATCCTTCATCTACAAGACCCTCCTAAACCTGGTCCCGTCATACCTCACCTCCTTAATACAAACATCACACAGTCATTACTCCCTGCGCTCTAACGATTTAGTCCTCCTGTCAGTTCCTCCTGTCAGAACTGAACTAGGAAAAAGAGCGTTCAGCTTCGCCGTCCCCTCAGCCTGGAACAACTTACAGAAAGATCTGAAACTATCAACATTCATCTCTCCTGGATCCTTTATGTCAACCGTAGTAGAAAATGTCATCAAGAAACTTGACCATTGCAGATGTTTCTAACCACTACTTATCCAATATACATGTCATTGTTGGTTTTTTTTGTCTGCTTGTTTTGTATATAATGTATATAGAAATCTGTCATATCCTGTTGGTTTTGAACTGTCAACATCTGTTTACTGTGATTGTAGTTTTCTTTATTTTCTTTTTGATAAGTGCAAATGCCTATTGCCAATGTGACGTGTGCTGCTGACCACTTGACCAGGTCACCCTTGTAAAAGAGATCTCGATCTCAACGGGCTCTACCTGGTTAAATAAAGGTGATTGATAGTAGAAGGATGTTTTTTTTAATTTATTCATCCTTTATTTCTACACGTTGATCCCATTGAGCCTCGGACTCTTTTACAAGAGAGACCTGATTTCAACAAAGAGTGATGATGACAACAACAATAGACAATCATAAGAGAGGCATACAACATTTAAAGGTTCTTATTTTTTTAACAAATCAAATCAAAACTGCAACCAAAAGGAAGAGTAGTGAAAAAGAAAAGAAAAACAGTTATCAGGCGGTGTAGAAAACTGAAAACAGGAACATGTCTGTGATGGTTTCTCCATGAACTCATCAGATGTTTGAAGACAAAGAGGTCAAAGGTCGAGAGCTTCAGATCTTTTTGTAAGATATTCCATGAAGCAGGAGCAGAGTAGGAGAAGGCCCTTTTTCCAAGTTCAGTCCTCACTGACGGAACACTGCAGGTAATCATGTCCTGAGAGCGCACGCTGTAGCTGCACTCACACAGAGACATGTAGGAGGAGATGTATGAGGGCAGCAGACCAAGAAGTGATTTAAAGATGAAAATGTACCAGTGGAAGAGTCTG
>JBBPBX010047474.1:0-26142 GCA_038048925.1 Garcialebias charrua | reverse complement strand
GGAGGAATTCCTAAGTTTTTTTTAAGTGTGATTTCATTAAAGAGTTGAAGCAGACAATGCTTGTGACAAGTGAATAAAGTCTACATGTTATGATAAAGTATGAACATTAGATTTAAAAGATTTAGGGGGGAAGTGCACTTGGCTTTGTGGACTTTTCCTTACTCACTGAAAGTATTTTAAAGTAATAATAATGTGTTATGCATTGTCATCTTTGTATGTTCCCATGCAATGACAAAATTGGCTCTCTGCATTTAACCCATCCACCATCAGGTAATGTGATCATACAAACATTATTGCCTCAATGGCACTGCTAGTGTGTAATTTTTGCAGATATGAATAACTGGCAGTGCAATAAAAAGTAATTAGAACTCTTTCAAGTACTATGAATCTAAACACGGAGTGATATACAGTATATGGTTAAGTGTTAATATTAATATATATCATTCATAACCATATATACCATTATACAGTATATGGTTATGTATGGCATTTATTTGTAACAGGGACCGTCAGTATTCTAGGAAACATGCTTTATTTCATGACATATTTATATTAGGACAATCAGGAGCCATTTTATAAGATCGAGGATGTCAAGGACCTAGTTGTAACCTTTTTGGCCCAACTTTGTAAATGTCATTATACATGCGGTTATGAAAAAACTGTGAAATACATACACTTGTAATGTGCACCCAATGATTACTTTCCGAAAGTGTCATTAAAACTCCTGAGCCCTCATGAAAAATAGATTCCCAGTTGATACGTTTCTTCCTGGGTGGAATAAATTTAAATAAAATAAAATCTGTCTAGTAGTTCATAAGATATTTTGCTAACAAAGAGGCAGGGTTTAATGAATTAATTAATGACAAATAAACAAATTATGGTAGTAAATTTTAACTCAGTAGCTGTGAAATGGGGCTGAGGTACTTAAAAAAGTGTGTTTGCAATGTGCTAGCTGTAGCAACCATCTTAGATGGGATTAACTCCAAACTGTAATCAGTTGTAGAGGTCTAATAACTACTTTGAGAGTTTCATTCAAATAGGTTTACTGGTTCATAAGAAATTTATCTAACAGAGAAAAAAGCATAAATACAAACACGCAAATGCGCACGCGCACACACACACACACACACAAAACAGTCCTATTGGAACTTACATCCGCTTTCGACACCATTGACCATGAGATCCTTATTGCTAGGTTGGAGCAGTGGGTGGGCATCAGCAGGTGAATGAAGAGTTTAAGAAGTATTAATGTTTTTCTGACTAAATGTTTATCAATTTTTAAGAGTTAATGCTTAATGCAACACAAAAAAAAAACATTTTAGTTTAGTGTCAAGATGTTTCATTAAAGCCTGAAGAGGGGGGGTTTTGTGTGGCTTTGCTTCAAAGGTCCAGAGTTTTCTTTGAAAGATTAAGGGCCCAATCCTTCTCGAAAAACTGGTCTTTGATGGAATGAATGCATATCACCCATCTCACTTCAAGCTTTGCAGTTCTTCTGAAAGGGAGTTAGGCAAATAATATGTTTCCATGCATCTCACAGCCAAGTTTGTAAGATGTGTAAGATGTTGATGAGCACAGCTCAGCAATTAATAATAATAATAATAATAATAATAATAATAATAATAATAATAATAATAATAATAATAATTAATTCAATTTATAACGCACTTTTCATTACTGAAAATCTCAAAGTGCTACACATATATTGAATGCTACACACATTCATAAACCGGTGGCGGCAGACTACCATGCAAGGTGCTTTCCAGTCCTACCGGGAGCAACTCAGGGTTAAGTGTCTTGCCCAAGGACACAACGACACATGGTGCGGGTCCCGGGAGTCGAACCGCCAACTTTCCGATCGGGAGACGACTGCCCTTACCACTACGTAAGAATTAAGGGCAAACTGACCTCGTAGCTGATAGATGAAACAGAAAGCTTTTGACATTGCTTTGAAAAACAAAGTTTGATTGAAAACAGTGAGTGAAGTCATACTCCACAAAGGTATAAATTGAGAAGCGCTCGGATAAACAATTTGAGAGTCTGCTCCGAGTCCTGATCAAGACGTCGAGCTACGTTGACGTGTATCCCTGCCAAAAACTGTGAGGCTCTCCCAGTTGTGTCAAGAGGTGAGGGATAATGATTTTACGTCAATGCCTTGTTGTATGTGTGCTGTTTAATTTCTGTGGCGGAGTTACTGACACATTTCTCTAGCAGATAACAGTTTGTGTATCTGAACATGTATGTTTTTACTTTTTTCTGTCACAAGACTTCTTTAATAAATATCCATTATTTTTAATTAAGTCTGTTTGTTTTCTTCCAAACCAGTGAGTGTGCCCACCTTTCACGGACTGACAAAGATGATAAAACATTAACTATTTGGGGTTGATCTGAAATTTCATAGAACACAGGGTCAGCCCTCAATTGGTTCAGATCCTACCTCTCTGACAGGCCCTTTTGTGTTTCCATCAACGATTTTAGTTCTGCAGTGGCGGCACTTAAATGGGGGGTTCCGCAGAGGTCCATCCAGGGTCCTCTCCTTTTCTCCTTATATCTGTTGCCACTTGGTGCCATTTTCCGGAAACACAACATATCTTTCCACTTCTACGCCGATGACTGTCAAATTTACTTCCCCCTAAGACACAATGGTACATGCTCTATTCAATCTCTGCTCGACTGCCTGGCTGACATCAGGGACTGGATGGCTTTAAATTTCTTAAGTTTCAATGAAAAGCAGTCTGAAGCCATGTTGTTCCCTCCCAATGACACAATCACGAACCACTGCATCGACCTTTCTGCTCTAGCCCTGTCTGAAAAAGAAAAAGTCACAAATCTGGGAGTGATAATGGATCCTTCCATGAAATTCAACAGTCATGTAAATATGATAGTTAAATCCTGTTTTTTCCATCTGAGGCGACTGTCTAAGCTGAAGCCCATATTATCCAAAAAAAAGCCTGGAGACAGTAATTCATGCATTTATTACATCTAGGCTTGATTACTGCAAGTCACTCCTGTTTTGTATCAGTCAGACCACCATTGCACGTTTACAACTGGTCCAGAACGCAGCAGCCCGATTTTTAACCAGTACAGGCAAAAGAGAGCACATTACACCAGTCTTGGCCTCCCTGCACTGGCTACCGGTTCATCTTCGAATCCAGTTCAAAATTATCCTGTATGTCTACAAATCGCTGAACAGTCTCGCCCCTGCCTATCTCACTGATTTGCTACAGTTGTATGTTCCACCACGTGCTTTGAGGTAAGCGGACCAGTTACTTCTCACAGTTCCAGGAACTCGTCTTAAACGTAGAGGTGACAGGGCCTTCTCTGTAGCAAGCCCAAGACTTTAGAACGAGTTACCTCTGCTCGTCAGACAGGCCCCCTCCCTCTCGGTTTTCAAATCCCGTTTAAAGACCTAGCAACTTCTGTTGCTTTCAACACCAGCGGATCTGTGTTTGGTCGTTTTATTTATTATCTGCAATGTTTTTATATCTATGTTTTGTACAAACCGGATTCAAAAAAAGTTGGGACACTAAAATTGTGAATAAAAACAGAATGCAATGATGTGGAGGTGCCAACATCTAATATTTTATTCAGAATAGAACCCAAATCACAGATCAAAAGTTTAAACTGAGAGAATGTATAATTTTAAGGGAAAAATATGTTGTTTCAAAATGTCATGGCTTCAACAAATCCCAAAAAAGTTGGGACAAGTCCATTTTTACCACTGTGGTGCATCCCCCCTTCTTCTTACAACACTCAACAGACGTCTGGGGACAGAGGAGACCAGTTTCTCAAGTTGAAGGCCTCGTTATACTCGTGCTTTGGTCCGCTGGCTGGAGCGCGCTGGCTGGAGTGCGCGCGCTGCGCGCGCACTGAGCCATGCGGCTTCATGCGTTTACAGTGTCGCCGCTGGGTTTATGGTTGACGTTCTTTTACGGACCAGCAAATGGCAGTACCCTCTAAAACCTGTGCATATGTTGCAAGAAAGGGTGTAGAAGAAGAAATCTACCGTAGAAGAAGAACTGTTTGAAATCACACAACAAAAAAAGGCTTTCCGCTCGCGTGCTGAACTGTTGTCTTTATTAGAGGAGCAAATCATAATAGAACAACAGTTATTGTGTCTTGCGGTTTTAATGCATGGAGTCAGCGGAGGAGGAAGCGATCACTTGACTTTTGGCAAAAAAACAAAAGAAAAGTCCAGATCAGGGATGAAGAAGGGGAATTTAATACATTTGTGTCACATACAAAACATTCCTCCATGCGTCGCGACGCCGTCTCCACGACCACAGCGGCGCAGACAGCTGCAGGCTCTGGCGTGAAGAGCGTGAAGGCTGTCGGTGAGGTCCCCACCCGACCTGTCAATCAATTCAGTAGCGCCCACGGCACGCGCACTAGCCTTGCAGAGTTTCAAAAAAAATCAGAGGTGAGCGACACGTGCGGGGCTTACGCGCAGGGGCGGGGACGGTGATATTGCGTCACTTTTGGCGCGCGCACCCTCGCGCGCTGCACGACGCGTCAAGTATAAATCTAGCTTTAGAAATAGGAATGCTCTCCTATTCATGTCCAATACAGGCCTCCAACTGTTCAATCGTCTTGGGCTTTCTTTGTAGCACCTTCCTCTTTATGATGCGCCAAATGTTCTCTATAAGTGAAAGATCTGGAGTGCAGGCTGGCCATTTCAGTACCCGGATCCTTCTTCTACGTAGCCATGATGTTGTGATTGCTGCAGAATGTGGTCTGGCATTATTGTGGTGTTGAAAAATGCAGGGTCTTCCCTGAAAGAGATGACGTCTAGATGGGAGCATACGTTGTTCTAGAACCTGAACATAGTTCTCTGCATTATTGGTGCCTTTCCAGACATGCAAGCTGCCCATGCCACAATCACCCATGCAACCCCATACCATCAGTGATGCAGGCTTCTGAACGGAGCATTGATAACAACTTGGGCTATCCTTGTCCTCTCTGGTCCGGATGACAAGCGTCTCAGTGTTCCTTAAAGAACTTCAAATCGTGACTCATCTGACCACAGAAAAATCTTCCATTTTGCCACACTATTTTAAATGAACCCTGGTCCAGTGAAAACGTCTGAGCTTGTGGAACTTGCTTAGAAATGGCTTCCTCTTTGCACTGTAGAGTTTCAACTGGCAACGGCGGATGGCACGGTGGATTGTGTTCACTGACAATGCTTTCTGGAAGTATTCCTGAGCCCATTCTGTTATTTCTTTGACAGTGGCATTCCTGTTTGAGGTGCAATGACGTTTAAGGGCCAGGAGATCACGAGCATCCAGTAGAGTTTTACGGTCTTGACCCTTACGCACAGCGATTGTTCCAGATTCTCTGATTTTTTTTTAATGATGTTATGCATGGTTGATGATGATAACTTAAAACTGTTTGCTATTTTACGCTGGGTAACACCATTCTGGTATTGCTGCACTATCTTTCTGCACAACAATGGTGGAATTGGTGATCCTCTTACCATCTTGGCTTCTGAGAGACACAGACACTCTGAGAAGCTCTTTTTATACCCAATGTTGTCAATTGACCTAATTAGTGTTAATTGGTCTTGCAGCTGTTCGTTATCAGAGTCAGAGTCAGAGAGTCTTTATTGTCATTTGCACCGCATGTGGTACATGTGATGAAAACGAGATTATGTACACGGGGTCCCAGTTACATCCAACAACAAATGCAAGAGAAAAACAGTAATAACATCTAGAATTAACTAAGAAAAACATCAACTAGTAATACACTAAGCCCTAATATAGTGGAAAAACATCATTATAAACAGCAGCACGTTATATGTTCAATTTCCTTTTTCCAGCCACTTCTTGCTACTTGTCTCAACTTTTTGAGGATTTGTTGACACTGTGAAATGTGAAATTTTGAATCAACATATTTTTCCTTTAAAATGTTACATTTACTCAGATTAAACATTTGATCTGTCATCTATGTTCTTTTACGAATAAAATATTGACATTTGCCATCTCCACATTATTGCATTCAGTTTTTATTCATAATTTATTCATAATGTTATTCATAATTTGGGTTTAGAGCAAAAAACTCTACATCAATGGCTCTCATGGAATTAATGGAACAAATAACTACTGCTGTCGATCAAAAACAATATTGTATCAGTATTTTTGTTGATTTAAAAAAAGCATTCGATACTATTGATCACACCATTCTCCTTGAAAAATTGAACAAATATGGTATTAGAGGACCAGCATTACAGTGGGTATCTAGCTACTTGAAAGATAGGAAACAATTTGTACAAATAAATGATGTAAGATCTGACCTCTGTAATATCACATGTGGAGTTCCCCAAGGCTCTGTACTTGGACCAAAGCTATTTATTTTATATGTGAATGACTTGGTAAATGTGTCAGGACTCCTTAAATGTGTACTTTTTGCTGATGATACCACATTTTTCTGTTTAGGTGAAGATATAGAACAAATGTTGGAATTGATAAAGACAGAATTTGTCAAGATACAAACTTGGTTTAAAATAAATAAATTATCATTAAATCTAGAAAAAACTAATTACATGATATTCAGTAATAAAAAGAAAACTGTTGATGTTCCACTCAAAATTGAGGGTGTTGAGATTTGTAGAGTGAGTGAGGTGAAGTTTTTGGGTGTTATCATTGATGACAAACTGACATGGAAACAACACATAAATTCTGTAAGAATAAAAATAGCTAAATCGATTGCAGTACTGTACAAAGTCAGAGACCTATTGAATGATAAAGCTCTGTATTTGTTGTATAACACAATCATTGTTCCACACTTAATCTATTGTATTGATGTTTGGGGGAATGCGTGTAAAACAATCACAAAGCCTATTTTTGTATTACAGAAAAGAGCTGTAAGAATTATCACTAGAAAACATTACCGTCATCCATCAAGTACATTATTTTATCAACTGAAGTTATTGAAGTTCCATGATTTGGTAGACTATAATATTTTATCAGTTATGTATAGGGCTCAAAATAATGCATTACCTTTAAATATCCAAATGCATTTTGTTAAAAGACAAAGTTGTTATAATCTTAAGGGGACAGAGATGTTTGTAAAACCACAATTCAGAACTAGTTTGAAGGGACGTTCTACCTCAATCCAGGGAATTAGATTATGGAATGGCTTGGAGAATGTAGTTAAAAATGCCAAGTCAATGTTTACATTTAAGAAAATGATCAAAACGAATGTGTTAAAAAAATATATGAAATAGCGTAATGTGTATTGTATTAGTTAGAAAATTAGAAAGAGTTAGTCATTTTGTACTGTTGGTTGAAGATTATTATTGTTTAATCTGATTGTTGGAAAAAAGGGGCAGATATAATAAGATTTATTCTTCTTTCTGCTACCTTTCATTTTTTTTATATTTTGTACATTATCATTTATGGGATTGTCTTGTATTGTTTCTTTTGTAAAAAAAAAAAAGAACAAATTTAATAAACATAAACATAATTTGTTTAGTGTCCCAGCTTTTTTGGAATCCGGTTTGTACTTCATTGTGTGCATTGCCTGTTGGTTTGTACAGCACTTTGGTTGGCCTTGTCGCTGTTTTAAGTGCTCTATAAATAAAATTGTATGGTATGGTAAAACAAACAGACAACCAAAAGAAATACAATGTTGCCTTTTGCCTTTGGGACCTTCAAAAACATAAATAAATAAAAATAAATAAATACTATATTATTGGCCATTAGTTGTCCTAATTTTCTCAAATGTACTGTAAGTATCAGCCATAGCTGACAGTAACTTTAGAATTTAGGGCAGAATTTTGAATTCAAGCATCAGCTTTACTCAATTCAATTTAATAAAAATAAGCAAGCAAGTAAGTTGTCTCAATGTCAGTTTTACATACAGTATGTAGCACAGGCGCAATGACACATACAGCAGCTTATTTTGTTTATATCTTAAGTGTATCTTTTTGCCCCACTCCCTTAAGGAGGGAGGTTGAGGAGCATTAAGTGTAGAACCACTAGACTGAGGAACAGCTTCTACCCTGAGGCTGTTAGACTCACGAATATCCAGAATAATCACTGTGAAAATAATCACATCACGTTGCTGCTGATCTGTCTCATACTGCTGCTGAACTATTTCATGTTGCTGCTGAACTATTTCATGTTGCTGTGTTCATTTGTGCTCATATGCTCATTCAGACTCATGTTTGTGCTGCTGTTCGAAGTAATGTTTTTTATGCCATTAGTGCTTAGTGTATTTTTAGTTGATGTTTTTCTTTGTTCATATCTTAGATGTTATTACTGTTTTTATTTTCCTTTTTATTGTTGGATGTAACTGGGACTCTGTGTACATAATCTCGTTTCATCACATGTACAACATGTGGTGCGAATGACAATACATAGTTCCCATGTGACGTCACATCTGTGGGTTGTCCTTTTTGACCCTCCCACATGTAGGCTATAGCAGCAGTTGGAGCGCGTTCTACTGGCTGTGTATTTTTCACGTGTTTTTTTTTGTTAATTTCTAATTAATTGCAATGGTTACTTCGTGTTGTGTCAGTGGGTGTTCCAGTCGGGTAGACGTTTGGGCAACGCGCAGGTTTCACTTCATCAAAAAAAAAGAAAACGTGAAGGATTTATTTCATCGGAGAAACGCACACCGCCCCATCTCTGCTTGGATCTGCTCAGAAGATCGTGCTTTTGGCCGGTAAACAAAATATTCTACATCAATCATTTTGTGAAACAATGTTAGAGTACAACTGTCTGTGTGTTAGAGCTGTTTTTTTTTTTTTTCATTATTTTAGTGACACCGCATGCTGTGGCTAGCTTAGCATCTCGCTAACGCGGCCTCTTCACGGGCCCGCGGCGGTGAGACCGTCCCAGTGGGAGAAGGAGACGGGAGCCAAGTCGTGCGGGCGACGCGTCGGTCCCATGGGACTTGCCTCCGCGGGCGCGACGGATCCACGCTGTCCGATGAGCTCGACGGACCATCCGCTCCAGATGCTAACAACATGCTAACTTCCAACACGGTAACACTCAAAGTGCTGGTTCTGGTCTGTGTTCAGCCTGGACTGTTTGTGCTGGCTGTGTGTTATTTTAGTTAAACCTTTTTTTAGCTGGTTAGATCTGATTGAGACAGTTTACACATCTTTTTTGGATTTAAAGCTGTGAAGCCGGTGTGCTGTAGAAGCCGGTGTGCGAAGCCGGTGTGCGCTCCTTTGTAGTAATTAAATAATTAATGATATCGGAGTAACTACTTTGTGACAAGTTGTCTGATTCGTCTGCCATGATTTCTTTCTCAAACTCATTTAACTCGACCACTGCCAGTTTGCTCTTGTTCCTTGGTGAAGCTGTGGTAGCTCGTGTTTTTGTCCATATACTTTGCTCTGCTAGTTCGCCATCTTGCCTTCTTCTGCCTTTAGATGTGGTGCGAAAACCGGTTTGCGCAATACTGGGGGCGTGTCTGGGAACTATGTATAAAGAATCTCTGACTGACTCTGTACTGCAGACAAGTCTAGTGGCATTAATATCAGTGCCGTGCTTCACTGTGTTGTACCATGTGCTCAGGACTGTATTCCAGTTAACGACTTTCTACAAAATAAAGACATTCTACCATTTATTTAAATTTACTCAACTTATTAGTATGGTATGTAGAAAACTTATTTACTGAAAGTCTTAAATTCACTGGTTAGAACATCTTTTGCAATTTTTAATCTAATTTTAAAAATAATATTTACCTTGCAGACAGCTGTTGCATATTTACCTTTTTAGGCACTAAATAAATTCATATAAAATCCTATCTCATGAAGAAAGAAAGAAATATTGATAAATCCTAATCTAGGCTTTGCCTGGATTTTTTTTCTTTTTTTTTAACCTATGTAAACAAAAACTGTACAGGACAAATATGAAACAATTGCAAGTCTAAATTCTTAGCATTCCTTGAAGAAATTCATATCACTCGCTTTCTTACATGCCAGAGTTTAAGTAAGATCAGGATCATCTTACTGCATGTTGAGAAAGGATGAAATTGTACGTTTCAGTCAAAAATTGAAAATGGAATTATGAGCAACAGTGATCCGATTGCTCTCGACCTTGACTTCTCTAAATGGTTTTCAGAATCTGTTGGAATCCTGGCAAAAATCAATGCAGATTTGTTCCTGTCTTTGATTTTATACGTCTACCTTATAATGTTTTGCTAGTTTTTTGATACTTTGTTATAAAAAATAAATAAAAAAAACTTTCTTTTGTTAACTTTCTTTTGTTTTTTTTTCTCTCTTTTGTTTTCTGTTGTTTATTGTTTGTTTATTGTTTATTGTTTAAGGAAATTCTACCACTGCTGTTCATTGTTCTTTAGTTTTAGCAGGTCGCTTTCGTAAATGAGCCCATGAGGTTCAAAAGATTTACCTGACTAAATAAAGGTTGAATGAGTAAGTGTAACAAGATGTTACACTTTGTCTTACCCGGTAGATGTGAACGACACTACTACCATATCAAATTTTAGCTCAATATTTATAAAAATGACAGAGGTATATTCATGTTGTGTTAGCTAAAGTTGAGTAGTTGTGGCAGTCATTGAATTTACTCCAAAAGGTATATGTACATCCAATGATTAATTTGAGAGTTGTATTAAAATTCACCCAATGTTTGAGATACTTTGCCAACAGGCAGAATTGACTCCAACAATCATTAGCAATTTATAGCACTTCAAATTTATACTGTGAACAACTGAGTTACAACCACAAAATTTGTAAAACTGACTAAATTAAAAACATGTTTGTGTTTTTTAAAGGTCAGCTCAGCTGTAGGGGCTCCTACAAGCACCCTGGGGATGTTGGATGCTGTCCATCATGGTGCACTAAGATTCATAACTGGCTGTGATCATCGTACCCACCACTGCACCCTGTATTCACTGGTTAACTGGACATCATTAAACTCAAGCAGACTTTTCCATTGGTACATTTTCATCTTTAAATCACTTCTGGGTCTGCTGCCTTCATACATCTCCTCCTACATGTCTTTGCGTGAGTGCAGCTACAGCGTGCGCTCTCAGGACATGATTACCTGCAGTGTTCCGTCAGTGAGGACTGAACTTCTCCTATTCCGCTCCTGCTTCATGGAATATCTTACAAAAAGATCTAAAGCTCTCGGCCTTGACCTCTAAATGGTTTTAAGAATGTGTTGGAATCCTGGCAAAAACCAATGCAGATATGTTCCTGCTTTTGATTTTCTACATCTACCTTAATGTTTTGCTAGTTTTGATACTTTGTTAAAAAAAAATGTAAAAAAATCTGTATTTCTCTCTTATGTTTGTCTATTGTTCAAGGAAATTCTACCCTTGCTGTTCATCACTCTTTAGTTTGTAGCAGGTCGCTCTTGTAAATGAGTCCACAAGGCTCAATGAGATTTACCTGACTAAATAAAGGTTGAATGAAAAAGGGGCCATCTTAAATTGGGTTAGCTCCTAAAGTTAAATCAGTTGTAAAAGTAAATCTGTAACATCTGCAAAACTGGCTGTTATATCACCATTTCTGTGTTGAATCAAAATGAATTAAAAAAAACTAAATCACCTGTACGTTTCATGATTCCTTTCTGCAATGTTTATTCAAATTGAGCCAGTATTTCAGACAGGGGACCACATATGCAAAATTTACTTTTTAATGTTTTTTTTTACTCTACTTTGGGTATTTACTTCTTTAAAAAACAGTCCTAGGGCCAAAGAAATGCACCCAGTGGTATATTTACTCTATTTAGATTTATTTTTCTGGGATATAAATGGCTCGTTTTCAAATCCTGCGGTTTGTGATGTCACAAGCCGCAGCCACAACCCACCCCAAACCTGAGTCCAGCCCCTCACCTGGCAACCCCTGGTTAGGCTCAACCCACTTCAGTAGAAAAGATGTGACGGTTGTTTTTCCTGATTTCATCTCATCTTTTGTTCAAATGTTCTTAATTTCATGTGTACAGCACTTTGTTGCAGCTGTGGATGTTTTAAATGGCTTTATAAATAAAGTATAATTGTTATTTTTACGTTTTAGTTCTATTTTTAGCGTATTAGCGATTGCTCCCAACGAGCAGCCGGCAGACGGAAAACGAGCAGCCATCCGGCTAAGGGACCATCTGCGGGCGTGAGCTGCTGGGAACTGCTGGCTTTTGAGGTCCATGGGTCCGGTCAGAGGTTGCCTCATACGGATAAATTAACTGGAAACACTCAGTGAACTTTGTGTGTGTCTGGACTAGAGCAGCGATCGCTCCCAAAAGCGCCGCATGCAACGAGCGGAGCTAAGCGGGCGGAGGAGGAAGAGCTATCATTAGCCTCGGAGGGCTAATGCCTAAAAGGAGCAGCTCATGGCGGTGCGCGCAGACGGCTTTCGGTAAGTTATCTTAAGCTAGCACTAACAGTAAGTCAAATGAGTAATAAAAAAAGAGCTAATTTTAAAACAACAACAAATAAGAGATACTGGCTGTTACAGAGGGCGGAGTTAATGTAAACAGATTTTTGAAGGGCGTGGCCTTCAGAGCTCATCATAAACAGCCTGTTCAGAACGGAAATGAGAAAAGGCAGAACTAAAAAGGGGATATTTCATTATCTAAGAATTATTTTGTGCATTAAATTGAATTTAGCCCACAGACATACCATAAAAATTTATAAAACCAATATGTGGTCTCCTTTAACAAACAGACATGTAAACTTACACAGGCAAAAACCTTATACTGTACTGTACTTTTGCCTTTTGGCGACATGCAGAATACACAATGAATAGCATACAGAAATTAATCAATGACTATTATTTTCCCCTAAAGTCCCATTGTGTACAAAAGAGAAATAGCATCAACAACAATAATAAGAGCTGCAATAACACTTCATTACATGGACTAGAATGCTGAATCACTCAGCAGGGGAAATGTATGTTTGAAGCCCCAAAAGCAGTAGCCTGGCCCTCGCCTTCCTGCACAGCTCCGCTCAATTCTCATTTCCCTTCACTGCTCAGTCTGGGACTTCTCCCATAGACAACGATTTCTCCGGTAGATTTTTGACCGGACCAATCAGAGAACAGAAGGGGCGGAGTTTTTGGCCCCTAACCCACGCCCCCACCTGTCCCAGCGCGCAGCCAGCGAGCAGCCGCATGTTCTCATTCAAAGCGATGCAGGACTGTTTTATATGTGACACAAATGTATTAATTTCCCCTTCTTAATCCCTTATCTGGAGTTTTCTTTTGTTTTTTTGGCCAAAAGTCAAGTGATCGCTCCCTCCTCCTCCTCCTCCTCCTCCTCTCTCCGCCGAGTGCAAAGAATAAGGAAATGACTGAGGTTGTCACGAGAATTAAACTCGGGTTTTACGTTGTTGCCCGAGTCCCTGCATATTTTCTGGTCTTCTGGTGTGCTGGACCAGCGCTACATGGTTTTATTTTATTTTAAAACGTTTTATTAACATATAAACACAGAATATGCAGGCAGCGAGAGAAAATGCAGCAGGAGGCGGAGCTGAAGTCAAGTTCGGCAGAGCACAGAGGGGGAGGGAGCAGAATGCTTTCCCTGTTCAAAATTTTTCTAAGATCCAATGGTTTTGTTCCTCAGGCAGAGGCCACGCCTGCAGCAAGAATCGTTTCTCTATGGAGAAAGTCCAGACCCTAGTACGAAGCGAAGTGAAGGACAAGGGTCTGGTTTTAACCAGGCTACAAAAGCAGTGACCCAAAGCCAAAACCAGTGATCTGAAATTCACCTTACATTCCAAACAACTGTCCAAATCCCTGGCTAATCTCCACTGTTCCTGCCTGTTCCTGTTTATATCAACAACATTTGTGAATGCGGAGCCTCTCCATCTCCATCACTGTGGACCCGAGGAACGTGGCTGGCTCCTCAGAGGTCTCAACTAAAATGGCCAGTTTTGGGATTCAAACTAAAAACCTGGATGACGTTCAGAAATTGATGCACCTGTACGCACAGTGAACACCGGTAATGGTATCCAACCCTGTGAAACAACTGCAGGTTACATTTGCCAAACGTTGGTAAGAGTGTGAACAGACTTGCACAGACACACGTGTTCTAGCTTCCAGACGAGCTTACACACAGCAGGGAGCATTACAACAATCCATTATGTTTTTGTGTGGCAGAAATACACTAACATTATAGGGATTAGCTTAAAGGTGCAGTCTGCAGTTTCTGTAGAACGCAGCACTTAGAACATTTTTCAACAGGGAAAGCATTCTGATCCCTCCCCCTCAGAGCCATATACAGGTAGTCCCCGACTTACGAGCGAGTTCCGTACTTATGAGTTGCTCGTAAACCGGAAATTCGTACGTCGGAACAAGAAACACGTGTTCTCGTAAGTCCGGATTTTCGCTCGTAAGTTGGAACATTTATGGTAGCGCTACTACGAACACTCGTTTTTCATCAAAAACATTCATACTACTTCATAAACATGCTCAGAAACGTGTTTTTAAACGGTTAGCTAACACACTTTCATCTAAAAACACAAAAAAGTGCTGTATTTTTTACAAAGTTACTGCTCGTTCGCCAGCTCGTAAGTCCGGGACCTCGTATGTAAGAGCGCTCGTAAGTCGGGGACTACCTGTATGGCTCTGGTCCCCCTTGCTCTCGCTGAAATTCAGCTCAGCTTCCTTGGCTCCGCCTCCACTGCATGTCCTATCTCAACCGCTGCGATCTTCTGTTTATATGTTAATAAAACGTTCTAAAAAATAAAATAAAAACATGGAGCGCTGATCCAGCACACCAGAACACCAGCAAATCTGCAGAGCCTCGCGCAGCCACGTTGAACCCGAGTTTAAATTTGCTCGTGACAAATTAATTTCCTCATTGTTTCAGTCATGGAGTCAGCGGAGGAGGAAGCAATCACTTGACTTTTGGCAAAAAAAAACAAAAGAAAAGTCCAGATCTGGGATGAAGAAGGGGAATTTAATACATTTGTGTCACATACAAAACAGTTTTGCATCGCTTTGCAATCCTTTGAACGAGAACGTGCGCGGCCGCTGGGGCTGGGACAGGCGGGGGCGTGGGTTAGGAGCGTGAGAAGCTCTGTTTTTATTGGCTGGTTAACGGCGGGTCACTGTGGCTTTTTAGAAATGCTTTTATAACACCTGGAGAAGCAAGGGGACTATAGTTTTTTATCAGAGATTACTTTGTCTAACATCAGTCTGTCAAGAGATAGTGACAGAGTGAAGAAATATGTTAAACATATATTTTTAGAAAACTTACAGACTGCACTACAGAAACTGCACCTTTAAAGGGTCAAAATGCTTTGATGCAGTCAGTTGAAATGGAATATATAATAAAAACATATATTTATATATTTTAATCATGCAGTTTATTAACATAGTGCTTATTTCAATTTCAGATTTATGTTGATTTGTTCCAAAAGCAACAAAATAATTATATTTATAAAACTGACTGTCAATTAAAACCCATCAACTAAAATATGACAAGAAAGAACAATTCACGCAAAAATGATGTTGGATTGAGTTTCAAAAATATGTTAAAAGATAAGACACAAGAATGTTACTTATTCCTCTTATTTCATTGTCATGCCAAAGGCAAGGTAAAAGCAGATCATGAGATAAATTGGTGGCACATAGAGGAAAATTGAGAGATGATTCAACACTGTATATCAAGCCCACCTCAAATATTTCTACAACCTTGCACATTAACTGAACTATAAGGAGTAATAAAGATTGTGCCAAAGAAGTACATGTATACAACTCGGAGTTTGTAGAATTATACTAAAGTCCAGTTAATGAACTGAAGTTTATGTCCCAAGATACACAAAACAGGAGGGAAAAAATTAATTTATTGACAAGTTTATTTTACTGGGACACGCTGAGATGCGTTTTCCCTTTTGAGGTTGCTGGACTTCTTCTGATTGATCTATGTCAAAGACCTAAAGGGGACCACATATTCAAAATTCACTTTTTAATGGGTTTTTTACTCAACTTTGGGTATGTACTTCATAAAAAAACAGTCCTAGGGCCAAAGAAATGCACCCAGTGGTATATTTACTCCAAGTAGATTTATTGTCTGGGATATATACATCTCGTTTTCAAATCCTGCGGTTTGTGACGTCACAAGCTGCAGGACAATCCCCCCCACCTTGAGTCCAGCCCTCACCTAGCAACCCCTGGTTAGGCTCAACCCACTTCAGTATAAAATATGTGACGGTTGTTTTTCCTGATTTCATCTCATCTTTTGTTTAAATGTTCTTAATTTCATGTGTACAGCACTTTGTTGCAGCTGTGGTTGTTTTAAATGGCTTTATAAATAAAGTATAATTGTTATTTTTACGTTTTATTTCAATTTTTAGCGTATTAGCGATTGCTCCCAACGTGCAGCTGGCAGAAATAAAACGAGCAGACCGCCGGCGTAGGGACCATCTGCGGGCGGGGGCTGCTGGGAACTGCTGGCTTTTGAGTCCGTGGGTCCGGTCAGAGGTTGCCTCATACGGATAAATTAACTGGAAACACTCGGTGAACTTTGTGTATGTCTGGACTGGAGCAGCGATCGCTCCCAAAAGCGCCGCATGCAACGAGCGGAGCTGCGGGCGGATGAGGAAGAGCTATCATTAGCCTCGGAGGTGGGCTGCTAAAAGGAGCTGCAAATGGTGGCGCGCGCAGACAGCTTTCGGTAAGTTATCTTAAGCTAGCACTAACAGTAAGTCAAATGAGTAATTAAAAAAAGAGCTAATTTTAAAACAACAACAGATTAGAGATACTGGCTGTTACAGAGGGCGGAGTAAATGTAAACAGAATGTTATAGGGTGTGGCCTTCAGAGCTCATTATCATAAACCGGTCGTTTAGAACGGAAGTCAGAAAATGCATAACTAGAAAGGGGATATTTTATTATCCAAGAATTATTTTGTGCATTAAATTGAAAGAACATTGTCTGGATAGCCCACAGACATACCATAAAAATTTATAATAAACAATATGTGGTCTCCTTTAAAACAATTGGCAAATGTAAATAGCTAATGGCAATATTGCTGCGTTCCAGTTACCTCATATTGTGGGAATTTCTCAGTTCCCAGTGGTAGATTGAAAACGGAACGCCCGCTCTAGTGGTAAACTCCCACTCGTAAAGTGGGAGAAATTTTTCTGCTCCCAGTTTCGATTTCAAGATGAGGGATACTCACGTCTTCAGTAAGTAAACACCTAAACTTTTACTAAAATAACTGTTCTAAAATGTTGTTGCGTGTATTTAATCACACAGTGAAGTGAAGACGTTTGTTTTTGTTTTCTTAGCTGTAAAGCCAGTTTTTCTTTTTTCCCCAACGATTTACATTAGAGAATTAGAGAAAAATATATATTAAATCAATTACCTTCAGCGGTCATCATCCTCCTCTGACATGTTCTGTGTCAGGAGTGCATATCTGGTTAGAAATTTATTATATTCGGAAACAGCAACAAAAACAAAGCGTGCGTCCATCTTGATTTTCCACTGGGAGAACCGGAACGTGTTTTCAAGTGGTAGCTTGGGAAATGACATCACTACCACTTCCCAGTTTCCAGAATACGAGGTAACTGGAACGCAGCATCAGTTGTGAAAGAAGCTTTACAACTCTGTGCTTTTTGATTGTTCTTTGTAGCTTGAAATTTACTTTGTTAACATCATCTGTCTGTATTGTTTTGTTGGGAGCACTAATTATCAGTGATTACCTCTGATGCTTCCACAGCAGAAATCTGGCACAGCAGAAACTGGAGCATTCAGACAGCACCTAGTTCTAGTTCTGGTCCAACTGGACATGCATGCAGGAGTAATTCAACTCACTGTGGTTCTCAAACTGGAATGTGACACCAATTATTAATATTTTTTTAACACCAACACCAACTTTTTTTTAGGGGGTGGGTCAGGTGTCTTGCAAAATTGCAAGCAGATTTGATGTTCCATTAGATATTGCTACTCAAACTATTTTAGTGATGGACCAAAGAAGACAGGCGCAGGACAGACAGTATGGATAGTGGATCCACTCCTTACTAGTGAACTGGTGCATGACCTGGATAGAAGTGATGATGAGCATGGAAAGAATAGTTTTCTTTCTTTTATGGAGGACATTTTTGTTGGCTGGAGGAGGGGTCACTTCAAATAAAAGACAAACTGTTGGAGTGATTATGGTCAAAGTGGGAAAACGCTGCTCTCACCAAAAGATCTGAGTGGGACATCCACCCTATGGACTGGTTGATATGTTGGTTACTGTTGAAAATCTGTTTCCTTACAACATTTGTCAGTATATCTGGACAAAAAAAGTGTCAAATCAAATAATTAGTTGGAATTACGGTGATGGGAAAGAGAAAAAAAAAAATCTCCTTTGTATGTCTTAAAACCGACAGTTTAAAGTGTGAACTTATATACAGTATACTGTATAAACATTTCATTTTAGGCAAGCTACTCAGATTTATATTTTTAAAAAAAAAGTAAAATAAAATCTCATTTGAAAACAGTGTCAGTAAAGAATAGAAGACTAAACTCCTGATCATGTGAGAAAATAACGTCATCAACCCTTGCTAATAAAAGGGACTAATCCCATCAAATACCGGTACCTGCTCAAACTCTTGATTTTGAAACAGGTTGAATGAACTGTACAGTACTGTTGTTCCTTTTCAAAATAAAGCAGAAACAGATTCCCTGCAGCCTTCAATACTGTAATAATGTTTAAATGTTATCAATTTAAATTTGTTGGGTTTATGTAGACTTTAAAAGTGATGGCACTCCCCTCCAATCTACTTTTGAAGGCTGCAAGTTCACGCCTAGGCTGTTTCAGGAAGGATATCCAACGTAAAACAAGTTCTAAATCTTTCAAGTGACTTCACTCTCTGTGGTGATCCCTGAAGAAGGGAGCAGCCAAAGTTACCGGTAATTGAATTATTAGAGGCCAATGAAGTAATCTGTTGATTCTTTTAGAAATTTTTTCTTTATTTGTTCTTTATTTTGAATTCAAGAGTACCGTAACCGAGAGACAAAATGTCCCAAAAACAAAGTCAGTTTCATAGCCACTGAGCTAGTGAGTCAGAATTTATTAAATTTGATTTTCTGGACATTGAAGGGTAATTGGTAACTGAGCTGTTCTTGGGAAAGAGTGTAAATGTCTGTCTCATTTGTTTCTATGTGGCCCTGTGATGAACTTGCAACATATCCAGGGTGTACCCCGCCTCCAGGAAGCAGTGATCTGCCCCCATGACTCAGAAAAGAAGAAGCAAATAAAGACAAAAGATTGATGAATGGATGAAGTCTTCCTACAATGTTATTTTTTTGTTGTTGTTTTGTTTATTTTATTTTAAGAGTCCTGTTTTAGTTTCTAACTTGTTAATATTACTTGTACTGACATACTACAGTGGTGAGGGGCATTACTTATTCACACAGGCATGCAGATATGTGCACGGTCACCTCAAAGGATTGCATGACCAACCATTGACCGCTTAAAATTTTGAAAAGCTATCCACCCATCTAGAATTGTGCAATTGTTGAAACTGTGCCATCATCCCACTCAAAACAGAGCCTTTAACAAAGTCCAACCATAACAGTTCTCAATGAAACTCCTGAGCAATAAAAAAAAAACTTTGTATTACAAAATAAAGAATGTGATCATCAGTCTTGCTGTTGAGTTGTTTTTGGTATAAGCACATCCCCTGAGGTTACTGGTTGTCACTATGATCAATATCGATTTTCACCTGTTGCTAGATGAGGCCATGGGGTAAAGTTACACAAGGGTGTGTGTTGAATTTTTCTCCTCTGCTCCCATCCAGTAACAACACTGAATCATTTGGGCAGACACAAGTCACCTAAAGAAAATTTAAACCACACCTTTTCAAAGAGACACCTACTTCATTTGTCATTAGTTTGTCTATAAATAAAATAAATGTTTGTGCCTGATACAGAGACTGAAATAAGCTGGCCCTGTGGAGAGTAATAAAACCACCACAAGTGAACGTTTACTGTTGTACACGTTAGGTTGTGTGTTAACCTGCTGACAGAACTGTATGTAATATGAGCCACTGCAAAGTTCACACAAAACAAAATATATGTACTTTCTCATGTGCACTCTCTCTAGAACGTTGATCTGAATCATAAATGCTATAGGGCAGTATGTTGACAGCTGGTAAACATCTCAGGGGGTGACAGTAATTACAGGTAGGTGTCGGTTTGTGCTGCACAGCTGTAGGTGAAACTGGAGAGAAGTACTGTAGTGAGTAAAGTTAAACACCTCGGCCCAGCTCCACTGTTGGGTGGCTGTACAAGTGCCAACAAAGTTTAGCTAAAACCAGAGAGAGGAATACTCACAAATTTCTTTTTGCTGTCTCCATCCTCGTTGCCCTTCTTCGACTTCTTGTCCTTCTTGTTGAGTCCAGCAGCTGAGGCAGAGTTCCCCGTGTGTTGATCCATTTTAATAAATTAATCCCCTCGCTTAAAAAAAATAAAAAATATATATAAATATGGTTGCTTAACTTGCGGGGAAAACAAAGTGACTCCCCCTGGGGCCCTTCTATGCTAGTTAGCCACAATTAGCAGAGTTATGCTAATGGTTTGGTAGACAGCCAAACGAGCCCCTCGCCAAGCCGCTTGTCCGCAACACCGAAGGAGGGAAATTCAAAGCACAACTCAAAGTCCTCGGGGCAAGAAGTACGAAAACAACCTGTTGAGTCCGAGGAGTACCAACACAGTAAGTCTACAACTTCCTATAAGCGGCACAACCCACAGCTTTTTGACAGAGTGCGTGTTTAGTCACCGAAAATATGCTGTACAAACCGGAGCTAACGTTAGCTTTAGCCAAGCTAGCTAGTAATTAGAAAGGTAAAGCGGAAAAAGAACGCCTCTCCGTCCACCTCCGCGAGCTGTTGGAGACAACAACGCGGACGACGAGTCGGTTCTAGGGGTGACGAGAACCAGCAGCGTGTCCAAGACTTGTTTCCATGACTGCCGAAAGTTTCGGGGAACTTTTTAACCCCTGGGTGACAACGGGGAAGTGAATTTATGCCGTGAAGGAGTCTTCCTGTTCTTCTGACAGCGCGAGGCGGCGCATGCGCACTGCGGCTCTACCTGAGAGGATTTAACAGACAGCTCGTGCAGACTCGAGCTGCCTGCACACCTGACGTGCCTTCACCAGTCAAGACGTGTTTAGAGCTTACACAGGGAGGGAAGTTCAGGGCATTGTACCCTGATGCATGCTCAATAATCCAGGTAATAAATAAATAAAGCTGAAGTCTGTTTAAAATTTGAAACGTTTTGTCTTTCCGAAAGACAGTCTGGTATAAATAGCAGCACCCTCTCACAGTGGATCAACCAGTTTGCTGCTGACAGCCGAAACCAGCTGCTTACATGATCAAGGAGGACCATAAAGTCAAATAAATTTCTTTTGAATTAATTCATAAATTTTATCCAACCAAACACTTTCTTCAGAAATACAAATCTGATACCTGTATTGATATTTCCTGTTCTTTCTGTAAGCTTTATCCAGAAACATCTGTTCATCTTTTATGGAAGTGTACATACTCACTAAAGTTTTGGAAGGACATTGTTGTTCTGATATTCAATAATATCCAACCAGGTTTCCTTCTGTATTTTGAAAATGTTTTGTTTGGTATCTTAGATTTCAAGATTAAAGATTCCTCTCACATATTTTTTATGAATTTGATCTTGTTTCTTGCTAAGTTTCACATCCATAAAAGTAAAATAATACATAGGAAACCTTTTTTTGATATCTTTGTAATGGATGTAAAACTGTATCTTGACTCAATCTCAGACTCAAATAACAAAAAGGCTATAAAAACAAGAAATACTGTATCTGTAATGAATACAACTTAACTCTGTAACTCGCATTTATTTATTTATGTATTTTTGTTTTATTTTATTGTCCCTATAGGTTCCTATTGCTTCCTTTTTTTGTGTGTGTTCATTGTTCTTGTGTGTATATTTTAAATTGTTGTAATTGAAGTAAAGTTATAAATAAAGATTTGAAAAAAAAAGAGGACCTTCAGCCTAACATCGATAGCACCCTGATGGTGATACTAGCATTACACATGGCATTGTGTTGCATTCTGACGTTTATTAAGGTTGTTGGAGGAGACTTTTGTGACCACTAGGGGTTGACATCCATCCATTACCTGCTTCTTCCATTTTTGGGTCACGGGGGTCGTCGGTGCCCATGTCCAGCAATCACTGTGCAAGGGGCGAGGTACACCCTGGAGGGGTCGCAAGTCCATCACTTGGACACATAGAGGCAAACGAGACGAACCATTCACTCTCTCACTCACATAGGGAGAATTTACCAATCAGCCAAACATGCATGTTTTTGGTCTGTGGGAGTAAACAGGAGTACCCGGAGAAAAAAATGCATGCATGGGGAGAACATGCAAACTGCACCCAGAAAGGTCCCCAGACTGGGATTTGAACCTGCATGCTCGCTGAGATGCAGCAGCTCTGTGCCACCGTGCATCATAAAGCAAAAGATATCTAATGATTTTTTAACATTTATTTATACTTGACAAATGAAAAGATCTGATTGTTGTAAAGGGGTGGGGGGTGGGGTGGGGGTAGTTTAAAAAAACCTATGAACTATGCATGTGATTTGTTTTAATTGTTGAAAACAATAATTAAATATAGAAATAAAGCAAAAAGTTAAAGTGAGTATTTGCAAAATAAATTACAGGAAAACAGCTAAAACTAGTCTTTTTGTTTTTGTTATATAACAATTAATAAAATTAAGTTTTATCATAGTTCAGAGATTGAAAGAGCTGCATGTGGCTCCAAAGCCAGGCTGCAGACCCCTGGAGAAATTTCAGCTTTTTCTACGATACAGCTTTAACCGTCCATTCTGTATACAGTAGTTGCTAGAAGACAGAACAGAATGAAACAGTCACTGTCGACATGTTACTGGATATAGATTAAGTACCTGCAGGTTTAAAGTTTATTTGTGTTTTGGCTGTTTCCCCATTCCCCCCAGAATGCCTGGTCTCCCATGGTCCTTATGTTTCCCCACAAGTCAGTTAAAGCCTTGGCCTTCCCCTGCATTTAACCTTTCATATATATTTTCTTTGTCGGGTTAAATCTCCATAACGTAAACAATGACCAAAACACATCTTCTCGTTCTTCTATAAGGTCAGACCCTGCTACATGTACTGTACATGCATTTCATCTTATACTGCATTTCTGAAAAAGGGAAAGGATTAACCTCAGAGCTCTGAAAGGATTATTAACAAATTACAGTATAGTTCCCCAATGTTTTATCCTCACTCACTCAAGTGATACATTTAAATCGTGGTGCTTTGTTTGTATTTAAGGCTGATTGAGTGCTGCAGTGTTTTGCTATTTTGCTCTTTGCTGTGCAAGACAAGACCTGGACCTCCACCTGCTGGTTGGTATAAAAACAGCAGGAAGTGTCAAAACAACGTGTCAAGCAAAGTTCATTAGGGACTAGGGAGGAAATAAATAGGAAATAATTAAATCTCCCTTGCATTTCATTAAAAAAAATAGACCCACAATCCCACTTTAGACAGTAAGATCCATTAATAGACTCTAGTTTCCCTTTTTTCATCTCCAGAAAATTAAACAACACACTGAGAGTAAATGTTCAAAATATTATTTGATCATACTTTTCTTTGCAAGGGTATTACTCATTGTATAACTTTGTCTCAGACATAAACAAACTTGTGATCACATCACACACACACAAAGGGACAGGATTACAGAGATAGGCTCATTTTATCTGTCTTGGCATGTGAGAGATGTTTTCCGACAACAATATTGGACAGGATTTGTGGATCACAAGTGGCCTTGCAATAAAAAAAAGACAACCGTTTGGTTTGGTCATGTAGCACACAGGACTCATCATACTTCAGCCCCAAGCCTTCATTCGCTGCGATAGTAATGACGCTATAAATTGTCAGAGAAGTTAATTAAAAGTGAAGGTGCTTGATAAGGCTATGGCCCTGTGGCAGCCATATAAATGCCTAGTGGCCGTATAGATAAACCGCTGGCCTTTCACATCAGCAGCTGATGTGGCATCATCGTCTCCTGTATTGTTTTTCCATTTACAGGCGCACAATTGAAAAAGACGGAGGACATTTCAGTATGGCCTCCTCACAATCTTGTCATTTCTAGAAGGTTGGAAATTGTTGCCTATTGATTCACACAAGACAACATTCAGGTTACAGCTCTACCATTGTTTTGTTCCTTTACACAGATTCTTGTAGCACATCATTGTGAGTCATGACTCATGAAGAAAAACAGGCCTAGAAGATGCAGGGTCAGATTTGTACCTGGACACTTTACTGGAATGAGAGGAATACGTTTGTTTCAGCTTTGCAGAGAGAACAACAGACGGTGGATTGTTTCACGTTTCCGCCGTTCTTTTTGACGAAATAAACTAAATATAGCAGAAAAGCTCCGGCCTGTGAGTCACCATTCACAGAGTTGATCTCTCTGGCTGCCACAGTCCACTGATGGATGTGTCACATCATCAAGTCCTTCGGTTCCAGATCATATAGATCCAGCTGCATGTTCCTTGAGCTCTCACCCACAATTCCAGGGTTTGTCCTTAATAAAGGAGGGGAAGAGAAATGTGCTGGGGGGGGTCTACTTATAGGTCCGGGCCTCCCTCATTGACCTGTCATATGGCATGGAGGCAAAAAAGGAGTTCCGGAGCTGGCAGTTGATGAAGAACACAATGAGCAGCACCAGGAGGAAGAGCAGCAGGCACATGACGATGTAGGTGACCAGGTCCGGTTTGTGGAGCTCGCCCTCCCGCAGCCCCCCGCCGCCTCTCCCCGCGGCGGGCCTCAGCACCGAGCCGCCGCTGGACGCGTTCATGGAGGCGGGGCCGTGCGTGGCGGCGGCGGACTGGGCCATGAGCACCAGGTCGAAGTCCGGCGCGTCGGTGGAGTTGAGGAGGATCTGCCTCAGCATGGCGACCGGTCGGCTGCAGAGCCAAAACACACACAGGGGGGAGAGAGTTGAGAGGCTGTCAGGCTGCGCGCAACTTAGGAGCATGGCTCTAAGAAGTCACAAAGAGAGGGAAATGAACCAGGGACTCCGAGAAACAGGAAAACATTTGTATTTAACAAGTCACAGCAGAATGTTGTGAGCACGGAAGCGCCACAAGTCGATTTGGAGACGCTTTGGAACAGATCCCCGCGTCATTGCGCCGCAGCCGCGCTACTTACTTCGCCAAGGAGTTCCGCAGGTGATTCGGAGCGGTCAGAACCTCGGCTCCGCATTCCTCATCATCATCATCATCATCATCATCATCAGCGTCCCCGCGGGCTCCATGTGCAGCCGAGCAGCGCGCACAAATATGTGAGCGCAAAACCAACCAACACGCGCAGTCCTCTCTCCGGCGGCTTCTCACATTAAACAGCCAAATCCACCACGTGTGAGAAGAAACATTCCCCTGCCACGTGCTGGAGTCCACATCCAAACGGTTATCGTCCTCCTCAAGAAGACATGAAGAGCCGAGACGACTTTTTGTGTTTGTCACTCGTCTGGCTGGAATGATGAACTTCAGCAAGGACTGCCTGGCGCGCAAAACACGTAGCTGCTGCTGCTGTGCGCCTGCTGCCCTCAACCATACACACACATACACACACACCTGACTGCCCCTTTTTATCCAGTAGCGAATCGAAGCGCGTTGATTTGCTACAATTCCAACGTTCTGACCGTAAAAGTCTTATTGGTTCACTCACTGCTGTTAAAACGAGACGGAAGGAAACGGGAACCAAAACACAGCAGCGCGCGCCAGGTCATGAGCAGCTTCTGAATGAGAGAGGGAGGGAAAGAACTACAGATCTATCTATCTATCTATCTATCTATCTATCTATCTATCTATCTATCTATCTATCTATCTATCTATCTATCTATCTATCTATCTATCTGTCTGTCTGTCTGTCTGTCTGTCTGTCTGTCTGTCTGTCTGTCTGTCTGTCTGTCTGTCTGTCTGTCTGTCTGTCTGTCTGTCTGTCTGTCTGTCTGTCTGTCTGTCTGTCTGTCTGTCTGTCTGTCTGTCTGTCTGTCTGTCTGTCTGTCTGTCTGTCTGTCTGTCTGTCTGTCTGTCTGTCTGTCTGTCTGTCTGTCTGTCTGTCTGTCTGTCTGTCTGTCTGTCTGTCTGTCTGTCTGTCTGTCTGTCTGTCTGTCTGTCTGTCTGTCTGTCTGTCTGTCTGTCTGTCTGTCTGTCTGTCTGTCTGTCTGTCTGTCTGT